>JAJPUD010002460.1:181768-234064 GCA_023553655.1 Myrmecobius fasciatus | reverse complement strand
TTTTTTTTTTTTTTTTTTTTTTTTTTTTTTTTTTTTTTTGTTCCTTAAACCACTATTCCTTCATAAAATGTGATGAATCATGCTTAAATGCCATTGTTTCCTCCTTGGAGCAGAGCAAAGAAAATGGGGCTAGTGGTTGGTCATTCCTGCTAACAGAAAGCAGTGTCATAGACAGGAATCAGGAAACTTCTGTATTTTGGTTGGTTTTGTGCACTAAATGACTCCCAGGAACTGAACCATGCAAAGCAGGGAAAGAGGAGAGGATACTATCTTAGTTTCCTGCAATCATAAAGCTGTAAATGGAACTTTGCAGATAAATTCACTGCAGAATTTGGTTGGCTGCCTGACAAAAAAGGACAGTCTCAGGTAAAAAAGGGCTACATTAGTCCTGCAGGTTCACAGTCCCTTGAGACTGCAGCATTTTCTGATGTGCATTTCTTTATTCTTTGTCTCAGTTAATATTTTTGGTCTCAGTTCACATTTGGGCCTTGAACATACTGGTACTTTATAAAGTAAGAAGAAATCAGTGTTTTAAACAGGACGGGCATTTATATCTGTTCCTTCTCCACTGGTGGAGATAAGGCTTGAGACTAAGGAGGAAAGGGTTCAAGGAATAGTAGAGACCCAAAGAATTGAGTTTCTCAAAAGAGAGCCTCATCTTCTGGAGAGTAGGGGGAGGGAGAAAGGTCAGTTCAGCTGATTGATTGGTTTAACCATTTCCTATACCATTACAAACCAGATTCCTGATGGTATAGAACTAAGTCGCAGAGTTAGGGTCTCTCTCTTCCTGATAAGAAAATGTTCCTCAAGTTGGAGGAAGTGCAAAAAAGGTAAAAAGGAAGAACAATGGGACTTAAAAGCCCTGGATTTTAGATATGGCCCCCTCATTCATTTGCTCTGAAAGTCTCACAGCAAATGAGTGACAGGACCATAACTAGAATCCACATATATACACATTATACATGTACTATATATAACTACATATATGTATAGGTGCATATATATGTATTGTATAATTAAAATTAATTCCTATACAACATACAAAATCCATATCTATGTATGTATATGTATATATGTATATAGATATCTTTCCCTGCCTCATATCCTTCAGAGCTTGAAGACTGGATTTTTGAGGAAATGATTACCCATGTGTGAGTCCACAGTACTAAAACTATAGCTTACAAGCCTCAATAAGCAAGCTGACATAATTAGCTCAAAGCACATGCAGTGAGGCAACATTAGGAACAGAAGCATAGGGTATCATAGGATAACCTTTATAGGGTATCATTTCCATATCTTCAGGTGCCCAATGGCACCAAAAGAATATGGTATTTTAAAAAAGAAACAAACAAAAAGCGCTGAAATTTTACAAGAAATCTAGGGGTTTACCTGCGAGATTTCTTTCTTTAAAACCATGTCTTAAATTCAAATCATTTTGGCTCTCATTGACTGGCTCATAGTTAAGTCCCAGGCCAATTCCGGGTTGCTCATTGTTTGGGCCCTGATTGACTCAAGTGAATGTAAATAACAATTGTTTGTTTTGGCCAGAAACTTCCCTCTCAAATTGGATTTTTTTTAAATTAAGTTAAAAAAAGAGATCATTCTTTGCCTCAATTCTTACCCAGCCTCTCTCACTGAATGAGCATTGACTCAAAGTGAGACCAGTTAAAGACCTTATCTTAAAAAGATCAAGGTCTCCCACTGCATCTAGGGCCATCTTCAGTCTTCTTTTATTTTGTTCTTTCCTAATTGTTTCGGGATGGAGCCAACCTGTGCAAGCTCCAAGGCAGGTGAGAATATTATAAAACGTTCACTTGAATACTTCCTGCCATTTTACCACTGAATCCAGATGGCTCCAGAGGAGAAAGTGAGATTGGTGACTTTATTTAGCCCTCCTTCACTTAACATCCATCTCACTTGTATATTGTGGCATCCCCTCCCTGATGTCTTGGTCTGTTTTGAGAACCAAGGACTAACAACACCATGAGTTCCAGCACCTCAAAAGGTCCCAAAGCAACTTGATAATTTACAGATTGCCTCTGGGGGCATGACAAGGCTTTCTTGGTTTATCCAATACAATTGCTTTGCAGCTTCTTTACAATCTTGAGGACTTTTCATATTTAATCTAAAACCTGACTGATATAAATGAAGGTCTAAGTTTGTGTTTGATTGGTTTCATCTGGTTAAGATGTCAAGGTATTTTAGCACTTTAATTAAGTGGATGTCTTAAATAAATCATTCAATACCCCTGAGCTAACCTTGGTGGGCTTAGAGCCAAGTACCTAGAGTTCTTTAAGTTCCTGTAGTTTTACAATTGATCTTGAATGAAGCCAAGAAGGTGGCCCCAAAGGACACACTTTGTGAGACAGATAGCTCAGGACAGAGTCTCCCTGGAACACCATCTTGCATCATCTCTGTGATCAGTGATGTGGAACAAGAACTTTAATCAATGCATCCCAGCTTCCCTTGTAAGAACTTTAATCCACCCATCCAGTTTCTATTGCCACACAGAGATGGCCACCTCTTGGAACTGTCTTAATTCGGAGACATCATCCATCCAGGAGAGGAGGATGAACTAAATGATCAGATTGGGAGCGATGGATGAGATCAAACCAGAGCTACTAAAGAGACCCGAGCAACAGAGCTAGACTTTGGTCACAGACAGCAGTGGGGTGAGCCGGTCAAGCGCTTTCTCTACCTCCATCCCTTCACCCAAAGGATAGTTCTGTACTTATTTACTCATCCATCAGTTACTTCCTGCTTCCTATTCTTTAATTTGTAAGAGGAAGAGTAAAAGGGAGAAAAGCCAAATTTATAAAACCCTTATGGTTGCTGTTCTAAGCAGCTAACTTGCTTAGACACTGCACTAATTAAGATGTTGTTTTTATTTATTTATTTTTTTGCCATGGACTCTCAGCTTGTTGGTTGTTAAATACTTGAAATGAGAAGGGGGGGGGAGGCAAGAGGGAACTAGTGCACAAGGGCTAGATATGAGTTACTCCACAGTAGAAGCTAGGGAGTCAGAACCAGAACTAAGGAGACAAAAGATTATTTTCATAACCTTCCAAAGTGCTTAAGTCCAGATCATTCCCCAGACAGAGAAAGACTAATATTAACTGTAAGTGAAAAAAGCCCACATACTGTGAAAAGAAAGAGTCTCAACAGCCCCAGAAAATCTTAGCTTAGACAGCTAGCTGTGCTGTGCCAGGATGCTCTGCTGAAAGCTTGAGTGGGGAAAAGGGGAAGGAAGGTGAAAGGATTTTGTAAATGCAAGCTTGCAGCTGTCTTAGCTGTCATTATTTGGAGCTAGAGGGATCTTGGCTTCTTTCATGAACTCCCCCTGGTGGCTTTTAATTTTGTTCTTTCCTAATTGTTTTGGGATGGGACCAACCTGTACAAGTTTCCAAGGCAGGTGAGAATATTGCAAAACGTTTGAATCCGTAGAACCAGCTTGAGATCATTGTAGTCTCCAGGCCCAGCAGCTATGGTGAGAAGGCCTTTGCAAAAGATTGCTAATTTGGGGGTTGTCTAAAGACTGTGTTGAATAACCAAAACAACAACTTAGCCCGGTTGATCAGTCCATTATTTTATTAATTCTTTATCTCTAGATTCAAAAGACAGCCTACTGACATTCTCAGAAATTGCCAGAATTGTACATGTAACTAAAATAAGTTTTGAAGATCCTTCTTCCAACTTTAACTCTTAATAATTGGTCACATTGATGAGTCACCTACTTGAACAAGGATAGAGCAGTGGTCACTGCTCATATTTATAGGAATTCTCCTGAGGGGTTGGGGACATCTTTCTCTAATTCATCAGCTCAACCAAACTCCCATTCGGGAAATCTTCCCCCTAATATCAACCATTAATACTTATTTCATCAATTAGTTTTTACAAATGGATATATTCAAAAAAGATAGAGCAAAAATAGTACAAACATTCTCTGCCCGATATCTGAGGTTGTACTCTCCCTTGTACTTTGTCCTTTGAAAGAGAGGGCTTAAATTAAACATTTCTGAATGTGATAAAGCTGATGAAGGAGTCCATCCCTCATTCAGGACCTGCCATCTTGGAGAATGTCTTTTGATAGTGGGAAAGGCTCATTTCACAGCTGGATTAGATCTGTCACCTCACAGAGCTGTGAGGTCAAACAACAAATACAAGTCTGGACTCTGGCTCTGGGATTCTCTTGTTTTTTTGAAGTTCACAAGGATGCAGCCTAATCCAGTCGACACAGCTTGGACAGAAACAGCTACAAGGTCATGAGTTAATGGAGCATGTGATAGCAGCCCCAATTAGGGCAATAAAGGGCAAAAACCTCTCTCTCTAATAGGAAGATTACAACAGTTCTTGCCTTATCAATTGAACACAGCCATGCAGGAAAGAGAAAACCCATGAAATTGGCCTGAGGATTGCATCAGTATACTGCTCCGTACCTGCTAAGTGGCTCATTGGCCCGTGTCTCTAGCCCCTTCAGCCCCCTCATTACAAATAAAACCCTTTCTCAAATTAGCTCATTCCCCATCCAGAGTAAACTAGGAGAAGCTTTTTTCCCATGAGCTAGCATCTTCACCAAATTGCTAACCCCAAATTCATAAATTTAGACAAAATCCCTCTTAAAAACTCATGTAATTAGCATGATCAAGTAATATAGAAATATAAATATTTATACAGGATGTAGAAATCTGTTTTAAAGCTCACAGCTGAGGTCACCTCATGTAGGGGAAAAAAAAAAGATGGGCTGGTGGTGATGATGAGAATAAGAATTCCTTTCACCAACTGCTGTAACTGCTAATTGCTGTTCAAGCTGATTTCAGCTCCAGTCCCCTCCTACCATATCCTTCCTTTCTTTTTCTCTTTACATTTTCTGGTTCAGGCACTCATTGGTTTGTGTCTAGATTTTACCTATCTTTCTGCCTTTTTCTTTAACCACAAAACTTGGATAAATGTCTCTTCATCAAAATCTACTGGTATCTCAACATAAACTGAGCTTCTTGTTAATAGTCCAGTCTCTGGATTCTTTTTCCTCCTCAAAATCCTCCAGTATCTCTATGATCCTTAGAAGGACTTACAAATGGAAATATTCAACAGAGATAGAACAAAAATAGTACAAGCATTGTCTGCCCCATATCTCAGGTTGTACTCTCCCCTGTACTTAGTCCAGGATTAGTCCTTTTAGTTCCCACAGAGGTCCTCCAAAATTGATGTGATTTGGAGTCTGAGCAACCCAAGGCTATACTATGAAACTGTTTTCTACCACCAACCACATTATCAAAATTAAAAGTAGAATAAAAGATATAGAGAATGAAAGATCCCACTTGTATCATCAAATGTATTTGATCTGGTAGAGGAAAAAAAGGAACATGGAAGGTTCTCTTCTAAAAATGTTTCTTATGAATATGTTAAAAAATCATATGATATTTCTTACTATGTGCAATCATAGAAATCATTTTTTAAATAATTCTGATTATCAATTTCAAGTGAGGCACACATATATGACTATCTTCCTTCTGTCTGACCTCTCTGCAGTCTGACTGTTGATCATCCTCTTCTTAAAACTCTCTTTTCTCTAGGTTTTCATGATACTACTCTATCCTGGTTTTCCTCCTACCCATTTGACCATTCATTCTCAGTCTCCTGGGATGGACCTTCATCTAGGGTGTTCCATAAGGCTCTGTTACTTGCCTTTTGTTTGCAAGCCAAACCAGAAGGGAAAATCTTGGGACTTTCTAACCCCAGGTCAAATAGTTATCTGGGATAATAAAAAGTTATCTGAACCTCAGACACAGATGTTAAGAAAATCTTATCTTTTTTTTTTTAACTTGATGAGGTGACTTATAGGTTCTGGTTATCACTAACAGCTGTCAGTCTGCCCTTTTCAGGGAGAACCTTTCTAATTATTACATCCTTATAGAACGGAGCTCCCCTGAGAAGAAAATGGCAAACCATTCCAGTGTCCTTGCCAAGAAAATCTCATAGACAATATTGATGTGTTATGGTCCATGGGATCACGAAGAGTTGGACATAACTGAACTACTGAATAACAGCAGAGAAGTCTGGCTAGTCATCAAGTGGACTTGAAAAGATGGAACCAGCTTGATATGAGGGAGATGGGACCAGTGGAATACTAAGCCCAGAGAGCAGAGAAGGGGAAGAATAGAGATCAGATACCATGCCCACATGCAGACCCAGAAAGAGCAGGGATGTTGTTCCCCAGAAGACACTGGGGATCCTGCAATTTCAGAGGTGAGAATTGTCTCCCTATGCCTTTGTCCTTGACCACACCTATTCCTTGGTATGTATCACCATATTGATCCTTATTTGTAATGACTATGGAAGAGTATGCTCCAGATTTGTAGGGAGAATATTCTGTTGCTACTTACATCATGCCATTTCATTAGCTATCTTTGCTCTGAACAAATCGTGTCCTCTAGCAGACTAGTAAAAGTAAACATTATGGGTAGCGACTTATTGGTTATAGTTTTGAGTGGTTGCCAATCCACAGAGTATTCTGAAATTGGAGTGGCATTTCTAGGACCCTATGTGCAAGAGGAGGTGTCCTAGGTGCTACATATAAAGTTAAGATTGAATTAAATTACTTCTAAGGCTTTATTTCAGCTTAAGCTTTCAGGTTTTATGAATTAGCATCACCAAATGTATTTTTATTATATATATATATGTTTATTATATATATGTGTGTGTGTGTGTATACATATATACATATACACATATTCATATATGAATGGATGAGTATATATGTAAAAACCAAAGATACCTCAACATATCATTTCTATTGGCCAAGAACAGGTGACCATAGCCCTGTTACCAGTTAAGGGTGGCAAGATATCAAGATTTTCAGTAAGAAAACTCAACACTACACTAAACACTGGATTAGAAATGAGAGGATCTAAATTCAAATGTTGCCTCTACCTGGATGGCTGAATCTGGCCAGAATGATTTACCTTTCTACAAAAATTCTTCTTTCTATATAAATTAAATCCAGGGGCAGCTAAATGATGCAATGGATCGAGTACCAGTTCTGGAGTCAAGAGGACCTGAGTTCAAATGTGACCTCAGACACTTAATACAACCTAGCTGTGTGAGCCTGAACAATTGCTTTGCCCCCCCCCCCAAAAAAAATTAAATGTAAAATGAAGGATTTGGGCTAAATCGAGGGTTTTTGACCTTGGGGGGCTTTTTTGTTTGTTTCTTTTGGGAGGGAGGCAATTGGTGTTAAGTGACTTGCCCAGGGTCACATAGTTAATAAGCATCTGAGGCCAGGTTGGAATGCAGGTCCTCTTGACTCTAAGGGTCAGTGCTCTAACCATTGTACCACCCACCTGCACTGAGTCTGATATTTAAAAAAGTATTTTGATAACTATATTTTAATGCATTTAATTTCCTTTGTAATGCTACATATTTTATTTTATACATTTAAAAACATTCTAATTGACTCTCCAAAAGGCCCATAACATACACAAAAATGGTTAATTATCCCTGAACTAGATACTCTTTAGAATTCTTTCCAGTTCTAAGATCGATGGCCCTTCTTTGGACACAAAGGTGCTGCTACATCTCAACCCTGATTGACCAAAAATACAAAAGATCTTCCTGTTTTCTTTTTTCTTTGAAACTTGTTTGTGCTTTGCATAGAAATGTAAACACACATTCAGGATTGTTAAGTGTGACTTTAATCCAGAAGCCTCCTGGAACAGGCAAAAGCTGAGAAATTTTTCTGTGATGCAGAAAGACAGCAGTAGCTCTAGCGGTCCTGAACACATCACCACATTTTCCCTACCCAGAGGCAGACAAAGGACAAGCTGTGGGATTGAGGAGGCAGGAGGCCACTTCAGAATGCCCTTGAAGACAGCTGCAGCCCAGACAGGCAGGCCGTCTCTCTTCTTAATGACCAAGAGTGAATGGAATTTTTTTCAGCAATAAACTCCATCCGCTTGAGCTAAGGTTTTTCCATTTCTCTTCACCCAAGTGAGCACAGGGAAATTCCATTCCATAGCGCATGAAGGGGGCCTATGTTGGATATTTCATAGCTTCTTTAAGGTTCTTTTTAAATCTGTGCTCAGCCCTTGGTTTGAGTTATTCAATTCCCCAGTGACAACTAATCGAAGTCTCTCCTTAGCCCAAGAGGTTAAGTAGCTATTCTTCCTAGCTCTCTCCTCTCCCTGTTTCAGTAGCTGCCTTTATCATCAGCCAGCTGGCTGGAATTCTGGTGTGTCATTCCCTTTTCCAGAATTCAATCCTGCCTCCTCCTTTTCTCCCTAGATTTGTAAATTATTAGAGCTGGAGCCATAGAAATCATGTTATCAGAGAATCCTCCCTCTGGCTTCTGGATTTCTCTAACATTCTTCCCATACCCAGACTGTTGGATTGTTTTACATGAATATACTTTTTTTTAGCATATAACATTACTGACTCCTTTCTTAGATTTTGTCTCTGATTTTTGTCAGCTTGGAGACGCCTTTACTGCTATTCTTTATTCTTTGTCATTATCTAGATGGAGGATTATATACATTAAGCCATCTTCTCCCTCATCCATCCTTTTTAAAGTACTTTTGACTAAATTTTTAAGACACTTAGAAAATATATTCTTAGCAGACTTCTTTAGATAGGAACCTGTAATCCTCACAGTTTAAGCTACAGAAGTCCAAATCTTGTTCTCAGATACTACCTTCTTAGCCAGCTGTTCACTTCCCAAATTAATTTTTCTCCTCTGGATCCTTTGCCTTCAGCTATAAAGCAAGCACAAATTTGGTTTCTATAATCTTTAGTTTCTTACCCCAAATATCATGAGCAGTGGCACTATTCTTATATTACTTATATTTTTTGTGATGACACAAACCACTTTTCTATTTGGCATTCAGTCAGGATAGAAATGATTTTAGGAGGTGAAACATTCAGCTTCTATACTCAAGGGCATAATAATGAAGATACTGTTTAGCAGGGGTGAACCTCTTGGCTTGAGATGCTGAAAGAGGGCCAGTTTGCCAGCTGGGGACAGGTCAAGGCCTACATGGAATAGGTAAGTGCTCCAATTACCATGAAGACCTCCATTTTCCAGAAATATCTGCCTCAAACTCTGTTAGGGGGTTCAGTGCAACATGGCATTCCTGATCCCATGTGCATATTAGCAGTGGACCTACTACCCAACATCTGTCATTTTCATGACATCAGCCTTGCTGTTCTGAAGGTCTATGATGTCTCTGATGAATGAGAGACATGACATTAAAAACAACTATATGCAGTGGTAAGCATCAGCAAAATTTTTTCATTGATCATAACTCCATTTTGTCATATCTCTAGTTCCCAGATCACTCAGTCAGACCCAAGAATCAGTGTAGATCCTATCAAAGCAATCTTAAGCACTACCCATATAACTCATAACTAAGCCCACTATTTCTCAGGTTATCCTATTACTATCATTTCTTGGGAACCAAGTCTTCAAAGATGAGGGCTAGAGAAGGCAGGGGATCAGGACTTGGAGAGGAGGCTGTAGTCGTTGACAGAGTGGAAAATTGTTAGGGAACAGCACTGATGCTAGAGATGGGTACCTTGGTCAGCAAGATCTTGAATGTACTATTTCCTTGTAATAAAAGAGGTCTTTTGTACCATTCAATAGCCACACAACTCTTTTTTTAAAAAATACCTTATTTTTATCCACATTCAGTCTCCATAGTTCTCTCTGAGTGCAAATGGCTCTTTCCATCACAAGTCTATTGGAATTACTTTGAATCATTGAAAAGAGCCACATCCATCACAGTTGATCATCACATAATCTTGTTGCTGTGTACAATGATCTCCTGGTACTGCTCACTTCACTCAGCATCAGTCCCTGTAAATCTCTCCAGGCTTTTCTGAAATCAGCCTGCTCATCATTTCTTATAGAACAATAATATTTCAATACATTCATATACTATAACTTATTCAACCATTCTCCAACTGATGGGCATCCACTCAGTTTCCAGCTCTTTGCCACTACAAAAAGTAACCATACAACTCTTAAAAGGCAATTGTCGGAAGAAGGAATAGTATGGCTGATCCTGTGTCCTTCATTCAGTAGCAACGACTAAAAGGCAAGCAATTTTTTTTGGTAAAATTTGTTAATTTTAAATTTAAATCCAAAAGGGTTCTTTTACATTATCATGTATACAGCAAATTATGAGAGGATTCCATATAAAACAATAAATTTCCATTTCAAGAAAATCTATATAATTGATGCTATACATGGTTTTCAAAGTCACCCAGCTTTTCTTTGCTTCTTTGTTGGTTTTCTTTTGTTTTTTGCCTTGTACTTTCTACTTTACTTTTTCCCTTCCCATCTCACATGAAAGAAGGCTATAATTAAGTGTGGATATATGAATGTAGATATATATGTGTGTGTGAACATATACATATACATACACATGCATATATATATATCTATAAACATAGACATACACATGAACACTCATACACATATATGTAAGACTGTACCATGCTTATTTCCTTCTGTCATCTGTTTCTTTTTAAGATAGTATCTTCCAGGGCAGCTAGCCCTGAAGTCAGGAGGACCTGAGTTCAAATCTGACCTCAGACACTTAATATTTCCTAGCTGTGTGATCCTGGGCAAGTCACTTAACCCCAATTGCCTCAGCAAAAAGCAAAAAAAAAAAAAGATAGTATCTTCTTTCCTAAGTTAAAGTCTTTCCATGTTTTTCTAAATCAAACAGTTCATCATTTCCTATGCCACAGCAATATTCCAACTCAATCACACCATATCTGAGAGATCAGCTATGAAAGCTTCCCCTGCCCCCATTTTCTATACTTTGTCTATTCTTGGCTATATAAGTTTTGTTTATACAAGAAAATTTTAATTTAAAATAATTGAAATTATCATTTTTACACTTCAACAATGTTCTCATCTTATAATACAGTTTAAAGCCTGATATTACTGAATCTACTTCCTTTACATCTTTTTTCCCCTAGCTTCTTTGAAGTTCCTGATTTTTTGTTCTTCCAAATGAACTTTGTTATTTTTTCCAAATGAACTTTTGTTATTTCTCAGTAAAATAACAATTTTAAGTAATTTTAAAAATGGGATGACATTAAATAAATAGATCAGTAAAACTGACATTTTAAAAATTATATTGGCTTTACCAACTCGTGAACAATAAATCTTACTTCAATTATTTAGATCCAAATTTATTTGTATAAAAAGTAATTTATATTTATGTTCAAATAGTTCCTCTATTTTGGTAGGTATGTTATACTATCTAGGCATTTTAAATGGTCTAAAATCATATTGAACAATATTACTAACATAAGTATAGTTTCTCTATTTTTCACTTTTGATTAAATTTATTTTAACTTTAACTGAGACCATAGTTAATATTCTTACTTTTTTTACATACTAAATTCTACTTCTGCACTTTATTTTATCTTTGTTTGTACCTCTCATTTTTATAATGTTTCCTGAAAGCAACATTGTTGAATTAAAAATTTTATGCTATCCATTTCTGTTTTATGGGTAAATTCATCCCATTTACATTCTAAGCCACAGTTATTTGTTGTGTATTTTCTTCCTTCCTATTTTTCCTTACTATCTTTCTTACCTATTTACCTCATCTTTTCTCAATCCTCTGTTTCATTTCTACCCACTTCCTTGCCCTCCTATTCCTTAACCTACTCATTCCTTTAAGGGTCCCTTCATTATCTTTTTCCCCTACTTTTTCCCCTTGCCCTCATTTCTTTCTGAATTTAGAAGACTTTTTTATACCCTTTTAGATATATATGTTATTCCTTCATTAACCTATTTCCCATCAAAGTAAAGTTCCAGCACTACCTACCCTCTCCCACTAGCTTCTTCTGTATCAATTTTTCTTTTTAAGCTTCATTTGTATGAGATAGTTACTCCTTTTTATCTCTCCCTACAGTTTTTTTAACCCCATCATACTTAGCTCAGCCTAAGCCTTTCTTTTTAACTACCCAAGTAATGATGACAATATTTTCATATATATGAAGTAAACAACTTATTGAGAGTCCTTTATAATGGGTCCTTAATGTTTACCTTATATTTCTCTTGGATTTTATATGTCAGATTTTTCCCTTGAGTTCTGGGGGATTTGTTACAAAAAAACTAAGTCTTTCAGTTCATTAAATATCCATTTTTTCCCAATGAGGATTATTGCTCTACAGAATATAGTATTCCAAGAATTAGAGTCCTTCAAAGTAGTAGTTGCTAGATCTTATGTAATCCATTGTAGCTTCATGATATTTTTTTTCTTTTGTTTCCAATATTTTCTCCTTAACCTGGGAGCTTTGAAATTTGGCTGATATTCCTGTAAGTTTTCCTCCTGGAATTTCACTCAGGTAATAACTAGCAGATTTATTATTTTTGTTATTTCTGCTCTTATTCTGGAACTTCAGGACAATTTTGTTTTATAGTTTCTTCAAATATTGTACCAAGATTTTTTATGGTTATTTTCAGGTAATCCAACTATTTTTATATTGTTTTTCCTTGATCTATTCTCCAGATTGGCTGTTTTTCTGATGAGATGTTTCACTTTCTCTTCTATTTTTTTCATTCTTTTGATTTTGTTTTATTATTTCTTGGTATCTTAGAATGTCGTTAGCTTTCCTTTGCCCATTTCTAGCTTTCGAGGAATTAGTTTCTTTCTTAAAGTTTTTGATTCTCTTATTTCTTTTCATAATTTTCTTGATTTTCTTATATTGCTCTTTTTTCCCCTAATATTTCCTCAATCTCTCTTATTTGATTTTTAAAGACCTTTTTAAGTTCTTCTAACAACTTTTTTTGTGCTTGGCACTATTTGATGTTTCTCATTGAAAAAGGAGTGACTTTTTTTTTAGTTCCATTATCTTACTCTGAATATGAACCCAGATTTTCTCTATCTCCATAGATATATCTTATCTATGGTTGATTTCTTTCTCCTTTGCTTACTCATATTTATTAATTATTCTATTTTGCTTTTAAGAAGCTATTAGTGTAATCAAGTTGTAGACCTAAGGAATAGGGAATAATGTCCCAAGTTTCAGGTCCTTCTTATTTTATTTTCTGAGGTCTGTCTCAGGGCCCAACTTTGGGCTCTCCTCTCCACTCCTAATCCACAGCTAGGACTCCCAGCCACACTGTCTCACAAATGATCTTGATTCCTGAAGTCCCTCAGATGGCTGCAAACGAACTGTCCTCTCTGAAGAGAAAGTGAAACCAGGAGCTCTGCTCTTCTGCAAGTGTCCACAGCCAACAGGATCCCTACCCCTTGCTACTATACTCAGCAGCCACAGCCCAGAACAGCACAGCTGTATTTAGTGGAATCTTCAGTCTTCTCCTCAGTTGTCAGACCCCACACTGTCTGCAAGATGAAAGTTTCTAAGGCTAGGGCTGCCTCTCAATCCAGCTGCCCTAAAGTTTGTTCATTCTGCAGAGTTGGCTAGGAGGTATTTGCACTTCACTCAGGAAGAACCTCTGCCTTTACCCCAACTGCTTTATCCCAATGGAAAGTTCTGTCTTTTTGTGGAAGAAATTTGCAGAACCAAAAATTTTCTGGCCTACTCTGCCATCTTCCCAGAAGTATATAAAAATTATATACTGATATTAATTCACCATTGGGGGAGCTATGAATTGTCCCAGCCATCCTGAAAACCCATTTGGAACTATGCCTCAAAACTTACTAAATCCTTTGACCCAATAATACCACAACCAGAGCTATCAAAGATCAAAAGGGATCATAGAAAAAAAGTAAAGAACCTACATGTACAAAAATATTTACAACAGGGCTTTTTTTTAATTAACAAAAAAATGGAAACTCCCCTCATTTGGAGAATGATTAGACAAATTATTAATGTAATGGGGTTGGGAAGAAGGTAGGAAACAAGTGTTTATCAGGCACTCACTATGTACCAAGCACTGTACTATGCACTTTACAAAAAGTATATCATTTATTCTTCACAACAATGCTGGAAGGTAGGTGCTATTATTATATCCATTTTATAGTCAAAGAGACTGAGGCAGGTAAAAGTTATGTGACTTGCCCAAAGCCATGCAAGTAGTAAGTAAGTAAGGCTGTATCTGAACTCAGGATGAGTCCAGGTCTACCACTTTATCCACTAATGTGTGCCATGAAAAATAATGAGAGACATGATTTTAGAGAAACTTGGAAAGAATTGTATGGACTGATGCAGACTAAAGTGAGCCAAACTAGGGGAATAATTGTTACAATAACAACATTGTAAAGACAAACAACTATGAAAGACAACTCATTTTTGTATTTGAAGTCTTTCTCATCTTTATAAGGAACTTGGTTCTATATTTTATTGTCAGCCCTCTAGAATCCCGGTTGATCATTATAATGATGTCAGTCAGCTCAATAGTATCCCATTACATTTATATATTGTAATTTGTTCATCTATTTCCCAATTTATGGGCACCCCCTCAGAGTCCCATTCTTTACTACCTCAGGAAAAAAAACTACATAGTTTTGAATATCCTTTGTTTTGCTTAAGAATAATCCTCCCTCTAATTCCCTTTCCTCCTTTCTCCCCTTTCCCCAATTTCCTGTTGAGTGAAATATATCTCTGTACCCAACTTTGTGTATATATTTGTATTCTCCTTTTGACTGGTATCAATGAGAGTGAAACTCAAATGTCACCATCTCTTTTTTGTATAAATGTCTACTTGTGCATGTGAGAAAATTTATGTGAGATAATTTCCTTAGCCTTCCCCCAGTTTATTCCTCTTTTTTCTTTCCATTTTTTTCTTAAGATTATCAAGTCATAACAGAGCTTCTCTCAGGTTTTGCCTAATTTGACTCTATGAATCCTGATAAGATTCAGAGGGACATAAACTTCATCTTCCCATATTTGAATTTTTATTCCTTTGTCATTGTTCATTCATGTTTACATTTTTATATTTATTTTCACTTCTATATTTGAACTTCAAAGTTTCTCCCAGCTCTGGTCTTTTCATCAGGAATGCTTAGAAGTCTTTTATTTTATTAAATATCCATTTCCCCCCCCTGTCATATTATACTCAGTTCATTAGATAAATTATTCTTGGCTATATCCTTTGCTTTCTGGAGTGTCATATTCCATGTTCTCTGATTGCTTTATAGTGGTGGCTGTTAAATTATGTGTGATTCTAGCTATGGCTTCTCTCAGCACTTAAGTTCTCTTTATCTGAGTGTTTACAATACTTTTCTTTGACCTAGAAGCTTTGGATTTGGACTATGATATTTCGGAGCTTTCCATTTGAAGGTTATTTCTGGAAATGACCAATGGATTCTACCTATTTTATTCTCTTCTTAGAGACCTGGCTCGTTTCTTCTAAGATTTCTTGAAATATTGTGTCTAGACTCTCCCGTCTTGGTCTTGGAGTTGACTAATTCTTAATTTTGTTTCCCTTGACCTTTTTTCCAGGCCAGTTTTTGTTTGTTTTGCTTTGTTTTTTGCTATGAGATGTGTTATATTTACTTCTATTTTTTCTTTTAGCCTTTTAGCTTTGTATTAATAGTCCTTGTTTCCTTATGAATTCGTTGACTTCTATTTGATCCATTCTAATTTTGAGGGATTTTGTTGGTTCAGCAAATTCTGTAGCTCTTGTGCCAAGCTGTTAATTCCATGTCCAATTCTTTCTTCCATAGCTCTCTCCCCACTCCCACCCCCGCTCCAATATTTCCTCCAGTGCTTTCATTCCATTTTTAACTTTGACTTCTAATCATTCTTGTTAAGTTTGTGCTGTATTTTTCTAGAGGTTTTTCTCATAGATGTTTCAGATTCATTCTCTTCATCTGTACTTGTGTCTTGAGGGAACCTGCCACCATTATGGAGGCTCATTCTTTTTTTTTTCCATTGTAAAGTTACAACTAGGATCTGCCAAACTCTTGGAAAAAAGGTCTGGACTGATCCAGAGAGGGGAGAGAAGGGAAAAGTAGGGGAGAGAAAGAAAAGGAGAGGAGGGGAGGGTAGGGGAGGGGACGGGACGGGACTCTCTGTCCTGGTTATTCTTCTGCAGGTTGAGTTAGATGCAGGAAAAGAGATTCTGCTCTGTGCCAGGAGTCTGAACTACACCACCATCACTGCTGCAAGTTTTTGAACTTCCTTCTTTCTTTATACACAGTCTAAGGCCTCTATACCTAGGAATGCTATTCCCCTTTACCACTCTCCTTCTCAGTCCACCCTGGATCTGTGACCCTAAACTGGGTAGGAGGTAACAAAGATGACATTATCCCCTGTCCCCATTGCAGTGATCTCTAACAAGTCTTCTTGTTCAGTCATTTTTCAGTCCTATCTAACTCTCCATGATTCTATTTGAGGTTTTCTCTGAAAAGTTACTAGAATGACTTGCCATTGCCTTTTCCAGATCGTTTTACAAATGAGAAATTGAGAAAATTAGATTAAGTGACTTTTTCAGGGTCATACAGCTAGTATAGTAAGTGTGTGAATCTGGATTTAAATTCAGGAAGATGAGTCTTCATGACTCCAGGATCAATACTCTATTCACCTAGCTGGCCCCTGCTTCAGGTACAGGTCTACTGGTCCCTTATATGTGTCTGGAACTTCTCCTTGATTAAGTGAATAGCTTTTTTCCTTTGCTAGAGTGATCCACTTATTTCCAGTTTCCTCAGACATCCCTGTCTGTCTCACTGTGTCAAGATGGACCAGAAAATTTAGTCACTATGACTTTTCTGAATTTTCCCCTTTTGGGATTAGGTCTGGTATCAGAAGCCCCTGGGCTTCCTTTTTGGACTGTGAGGAAATGAATTATAATCTTGTTCCCAAATGTTCCTGGAATCATCTGGAATCTATTGTATTCTCAAAATTTGACTGCCCAGGATAAATCCTAGGTTGTCTTAGGGTTGGTCTCTCACCCATTTTCCCTCAGAAAACCCACTATTCATCTACCCAGCATGGCCTCTGGTCAATATTGCATCATTAGTGTAGTAGTGTACATCAGTTCCCTAAAGAGTAAGGTAACTAGGATGGGGAAGTCTTTCAGATCTCTTATCATTTAACTGGCAATATGAGAGAGTTCAGGTAGCTGAGGGAAAGATAGTGAAGGTATATTGTGTTCCTTCCCAGGTAAAAGTGAGCTGCTCTTGACTAGTCTCAGCCACGGGACTAGAGAAAAAGGCATTCTTTTGCCTAGGGTCACACAGCTAGGGAATGTTAAGTGTCTGAGACCAGATTTGAACTCAGGTCCTCCTGACTTCAGGGCTGGTGCTCTATCCACTGCGCCACCTAGCTGCCCTGAAAAAAAAGCATTCTTGAGGTCAACAACTTCGTATTATTCACCACAGGACTGAAATACCAGGTTATAGCATTGGCTAGGGCAAGAACAACCTGAGCGGTAGGTATGTGCTTTTGTTAAGTATGACTGTAAATTAACAGGAATAACAGGTGCCATAAGTCTTCTTCATGGCCTTGCAGGGTTGTTGAAAAGGGAGTTGATATGATGAAGTATTTTGGCCTCCTTCATCTTTATCACTAGGGAGGAAATGGGTTTTTACCCCTCTTGGGGACCCAATATTATTTGAGTTTAACTATATGGGGTGGCTAGAACAAGGGTCTCCAAGGGTTTTCATTTGGTCCTTCCCACAGCAACTGGTACAGTGGTTGCCCTAAGTTCCTATATAGGTAATAACTTTCAAAAGTTCACGATGTAACAACCCTGGGAGGCAGGTGTTATTATCCCTATATTACAAATGAGGAGGGGCAGTTAGGTGGTGTAGTGGATAGAGCACCAGCCCTGAAGTCAGGAGGACCTGATTTCAAATCTGCCCTCAGACACTTAACACTTCCTAGCTGTGTGACCATGGGCAAGTCACTTAACCCCAATTGCCTCAGGGGAAAAAATGAGGAACCTGAGGCAGAAGAGTTGAATGTCCATAGTCACACAGCCATTAGGTGTCTGAAGCTAGATCTGAACTAGCATCATCCTTATTCCAGATCCAGCACTCTATTCTTGCTACCAAAAAGTCAGTTCTTGTTCTTCTATCTTCTCCTAGTCAGCTCCATGACGGAGAGATTATGTGTTATTTAAACTTTGTGCTTTCTACTGTATCATAGTAATCTACATATGGAAAGTTCTTTTTCTTTTTTTTTTTTACTTTGACGCTTTAATAATATTTTTTCTTCCCAGTTACATATAAAAACAATTTTGTTTAGAATTCCAAATTCTAGACCTCCCTCACTCCCCTCCCCCCTTCCCTGAGATGGTGAGTGGTCTGGCATGGGGTTGTACTTGTACAATCACGTAAAATATTTCAAATGGTAAGTTCTTAATAAATGTCACATTTAATTCTTTTTAAAGTTCATGATGCCTCTTCTTTTGTTCATCTGCTTTCTAAAGCCCAACAAGGAAACTGCCCCAATCAACCCACTGTGGACTCCCAGGTAGGACACTACACTGTTGGCCAGGGTACAGCAGCACTTTGTATTTAAATGGAGTGGTGATTCCTGTCAGATTGGCTAAAATGACAGGAAAAGATAACGATGAGTGTTGGAGGGGATGTGGGAAAACTGGGATACTAATACATTGTTGGTGGAACTGTGAACGGATCCAGCCATTCTGGAGAGCAATTTGGAGCTATGCTCAAAAAGTTGTCAAACTGTGCATACCCTTTAGCCTAGCAGTGTTTCTACTGGGCCTATATTCCAAAGAGATCTTAGAGGAGGGAAAGGGCCCCACATGTGCAAAAATGTTTGTGGCAGCCCTTTTTGTAGTGGCTAGAAACTGCAAACTGAAGGGATGCCCATCAATTGGAGAGTGGCTGAATAAATTATGGTATATGAATGTTATGGAATATTATTGTTCTGTGAGAAATGACCAGCAGGACGATTTCAGAGAGGCCTGGAGGGACTTACATGAACTGATGCTGAGTGAGGTGAGAAGGACCAGGAGATCATTATACACAGCAACAACAGTATTACATGATGATCAATTCTGATGGACAAGGCTCTCTGCAACAAAGAATTGTCTCAAACCAGTTCCAATTGTTCACTGAAGAAAACCATATACACCCAGAAAGAGGGAAATGAAATATGGACCACAACGTAACATTTTCATGATCTCTATTGAGGTTTGCTTGCATTGTGTTGCCTTTCTCTGATTCTTTTTTTTTCTTGTAGATAGGATTTTTCTTGCATAACTTCTCAAGCATTTCAACATTATTAACATGTAGTGGACTTCCTGCCATTTAGGGGAGGAGAGGGGACTGGGGGTAAAATTTGTAATGGAAAGCTTTGTAAAGATCAATGTTGGGGAACTACCCATACATATGTTATACAAATAAAAAGCTTTAATAAAATAAATAAATAAATGGAGTGGTGATTTTAGGGGATGCCTTGGGCTTGAGTAAGGCTGAAAGGTAACACTTATGGTCTCCATGATGAATGTCAGGGTATAGTTTTACTAGCACTCAAAAGCTGGTGATTAATTGCCTCTTTATCTATCTGATGTAGCCATATTCTTTTGCCCACCTAACAGAGTTGGAGATCTTGCCTCCAGAGCACCAAAAGCTGCATTTGCCTAAATTGCTATCCCAACCCCTCATTCATAATTTACCCTCTGCCAAACTTCCCTGTTATCATTAATTTACACTCCTATTCTCTCACTTTACCAAGTCTCAAAAATCTCTGGATGAGGAAAAAGGCAGCTCCTCCCATCAGATGCCATGGTACATATTTCTTTTGTGTCCATCATTTCTGGATCTTAGATGAATGAATATCCAAAGATAGAATTGAGCAAGTTATAACTTTATGAGGTTGGAAAAGTCAGAAGAGCCATCAGAAGTTTCCTAAACAAATAGGGTCTGTAGCAGAAGACCACCAGAGATGGTAGCTGTGGTAGCTAAATCCAGTGTTGACAGGTATCATGGTGTGGATTGACCCATCAGCTAAGAAAGTGAGTCCAGCAAGGAGCTAGCCCAAGCAGACAAGGGAACTGTCCAGGTGGTTAAAAGACCAGAGTGTATTCTGGTTTGGGAGATATGTTAATAACTTCTTTCCTTCCTTTAACTTTTCAATAAACATCCCTTTATACAAGTGTAGTTCAGTCATTTCAGTTTTGCCCAACTCTTTGTGACCCCATATGGAGTTTTCTTGGCAAAGATACTGGAGAGATTTGCCATTTCCTTCTCCAATTCGTTTTACAGATGAGATTTCTACGGTGAACAGGTTAAGTGACTTGTCTGAGGTTACACTGTTTATAAGTATCTGAGACAGATTTAAATTTAGGAAGATGAATCTTCCTGACTTTAGGCCCAGCACTGGGCCATCTAACTGTCCTTTATAAAAGTAATTCATGTCAATTAGTTAATTGCTATTAGGGGAAACACATAGGATAGGAATTTCATGAGATAGTATTAAAAGTCACAAATATCAGTGTTATCCCTAGAAACCTGAGGTAAGTCAGCTGATCCCTAGGAAATCCAATCTGCCCAATGCAAGTAAAAGTTAGAAAAGTAAGCCTAGAGGAGGTGAAACCCTAAGAACTAAACAATGTTTGGTCACTTAAGGCAATCAGACACTTCCTGCAAGGGCATCGATGAACCAGATTAAAATGTAATTGGGAAATATTTAACAAAATGAAAGCACAACATAGATAATGTCAATATGTGATTTTCAAGTCAATATGCTGTTGACAAGGTTTCTATTTGAGTTTGACATGAGTGGCTTACAAGATAAATATTTATTTCCATTAACTGAAGCACATGAGTTTTTTGGGATCATACAACTCCAAATTTCTTGGAAGAGTCTGGGGAAGTGGCTTGTTTTTGTTCATCTGTTTTAATCAGACATAATTCCTTATTTACCAGTCCTCATCCAAGACCTTCCAGAATCTGGTATTCATATTCTCTCTTTGATGACTAATGTTGGAAGGGGTATGGGTACAATAGCAATATTTTTCAAACCAAAATTTGATATGTATGGCCTGACAAAGCCTCATTAAAGTGATGTTTCTTTTCTAGAAATCAGAACTTCCAAAAAATCCAGGATGTATGGTTGTCTTGGATATAGGCCCTCCTGGAGTAGCTTATATCAAAAAAACATCTCAGGATCCCCTTTCCAGTTCAGTGATGCTCTTGGTGTTTAATCATTTTCTGATTTTTTGGAAAAATGAAATGTCCTATTACCATTATCCTAAATATGCCATTAAAATCCTAACCTTACCTGGCACTTTTTTTCCTATCTGGGAATATCCCTGTATTACTAATAAAGCAATTCATTTACCCCCTTGAGTCAGCAGTCACCCCCTGCAAAAGGCTTTATTATTTAAGATATCTTTGTCAACTCAATCTCAATTATGTTCCTATTGCCAGTGGGTCAGATGCTCTCTTCTTTTTAAACAATAGGCAAGAAAAGTTCCTCTTATCACAGTCCTAGAATGTCAAAGAAGAGGGGGAAAGCTCTCCCCTCCAACAGAAGAGAATATTTACCATACTTGGCTTCTAGGACTCACAGAGAAAAAGAAAAAAAAATTGAGAAGGCCAGCTAGATGATGAAGTGGAGTTCTGACTCAGACATTTGCTGGCTTTGGGTCCTGGGCAAGACACTTAACCTCTTAGTTTCCTCATCTGTTAAATGGGAATAATGACATCACCTATTTCACAGGATTATTGTGATGATCAAATGAGATAATATATGTAAAATCCTTTGTAAGCCTTAAAGTAGTACAAAAATGTTGGCTATTATTATTATTATTATTATTATTATCCTGGCTCCTATTGCTTCTTTCATTTGGAAAGAGGAGCAATGTCTCAGCACCTTTCCAGGTGATTATCTCTTTCTTTGGACACCTTTTTTGGAGGATGACATCCTGCTTAAGTCTGTCAACTCAGCTGTATTAGGTCATTTAGTCAAATAATGAGTACTAGATCGCCTGCCTGAAGGCAGATTGAGAGATTTCAGCCAGTAATAACCTTCTATTTCATCTCAAACCTACCATACATTTAAATGCCCTTCCCTGACCCAGATAATTTGTGGGAAATACTCAAAAATTAGAGACAGTGGTATATAAACAATAATTCATTCATTGACTTAGCAAAAAGTACTTACTAGACAAGGCAAAGAATGTGATTTTCTTTTTTTTTTATTAAAGCTTTTTATTTGTATAACATATGTATGGGTAGTTCCCCAGCACTGATCTTTACAAAGCTTTCCATTACAAATTTTACCCCCAGTCCCCTCCCTTCCCCTAGATGGCAGGAAGTCCACTACATGTTAATAATGTTGAAATACTTGACAAGTTGTGCAAGAAAAATCCTATCTACAAGGAAAAAAAAATCAGAGAAAGGCAACACAATGCAAGCAAACCTCAATAGAGATCATGAAAATGTTACATTGTGGTCCATATTTCATATCCCTCTCTCTGGTTGTATATGGTCTTCTTCAGTGAACAATTGCAACTGGTTTGAGACAATTCTTTGTTGCAGAGAGGCATGTCCATCAGAATTGATCATCATGTAATATTGTTGTTGCTGTGTATAATGATCTCCTGGTACTGCTCGTTTCACTCAGCATCAGTTCATGCAAGTCTCTCCAGTCCTCTCTGAAATCATCCTGCTGGTCGTTTCTTACAGAGCAATAATATTCCATAACATTCATATACCATAATTTATTCAGCCACTCTCCAATTGATGGGCATCCATTCAGTTTCCAGTTTCTAGCCACTACAAAAAGGGCTGCCACAAACAAAGAATGTGTTTTTCTTTTAAGCTTTTTATTTTCAAACACATGCATAGATACTTTTTAGCATTCATCCTTGCAAAACCTTATGTTCCAAATTTTTTTCTCCCTATGATCCTTCTTAAATTATGAACATCAGCCTCAATTGCAAGTCACTCTGTAAATGGTTAGGCTTTAAATATGACTTGCTCTGAGCTTCAATTCAATCCACAAGCATTAAATAACTATTTTCCAGGGAACATGATAAGCACGGAGCATGCAAAGTCACAGAAGACTTTCTGTCCTCAAAATGCTTACATTTTATTGGTGTGAAACAACTTTGACAGATATTTAATCTCAAAAGATATACATTATAAATGTCTGTACTATTTGACTGATCCTAGCAGCATAAATCACTGACACCATTTCTTTCAGTGAGATGAAGGGCCACCAAATTTGCCATTGATCCTGATAATAGCTTGTAAGGTCCTCCAGGCTTTATTATCTGGCCTATGTCCATTCCTCAAAAGACCTTGGTATTCCATCTGACTTCCTGATGTAATCTAGAGATCCCCAGTTCATTTGTGCCATTGCTCAAACCTTAGGACTTACAAGTCACCATCCACACTGCAACTAAATTTTCTTTTATGGATTGTTTCCCCAATTAAAATGAGAGCTCTTATAATTTGTATCCCCAGAATGGAATATAGTGCTTGGCACCTAAGAAACATTAAATAAATGTGATTAATTATTAATTACTTGATTGATTCACTCATCTCTATAGCATTTCAAGGTGAAAATGAGTAATTTACCAGGTGGAAGAAGAGCACTAGATACTAGGGTAATCAGCATAGATCATGTTTAGGGGGTTCAACACTTGATCAAATTTGAGGGGAGCTAGGAATTCTACAAGGCAGAAGTGAGGATTCTATAAGGCAGAGATGAGGAGGGAGAAGATTCCAGGCATCAGGATTGTATATTCGAAGATAAAGAAATGGGAGTGAGGGGTGGAATGTCATCTACCAGGAACAGCAAGAAGTTCTATTTGGCTGGAACATCTGGCATGAAACAGAATAAAGTGACATCAACCTGAAAAAATGGGCTTCAATCAGATTGTATAAGGCTTTAGATGCCATATAAGTGACCTAGAGGTGACTGGAACTTCTTGAGGAGAATGACATGATCACATCTGGGCATTAAGAATATCAATTTGGAAATTGTGGCAGATTGAATAAGTAGGGGAGAGATTAGGAGACTAATAGTGTAGATAAGAGGCTGGTTGGTTGGTTGGTTATTGCCCTTTATGTTCCAAGAGAACCAAAGTGACATCCCTATGTTGGGGTCAGGGTACAGTGAATCCAACTAAGTGATTAGACCAACACTAACTCAGAAGGTTCTACTCAGGTTGGACACAAATCATCCATATGAACATTTGGAGTGGAGATGTCTCTAAATGTGCACATTTCACATTTCTTTTGAGCTACTGCAATCTGCTTTGCTTATAGAGCTCATCACTTTATCTGAAGCAGGAACACTATGCTGGATGATCCTGTGCCAGTGTCTCTTGTATCTCACAATAAATTCCAAAGTTCTTCAGAAAAACCTTGAGAGTGTCCTTTATCACTTTTTTCTGACCTCTCTGTGAACATTTGCCTTCTGTGAATTCCCTGTAAAATAGTGTTTTAGGGAAATGTTTGGCTTTTGAACAATGTGGCCAACCAGCAGAGTTGCAACAGAGTTTGAATGCTGAACACTTCAGCTTGACCTTAATAAGGGGTGGAGCCAAGATGGCAGAGAGTTGATAGAACATTGCCTGAGTTCTCTCCAGTTTTCCTCAAAATCAACACCAGATCAAACATTCAGAGGGCAAAAATTTTCCAGCTCTAAATATCTTGGAAGGATTTCAGGAAAAATCTGTCTCATTTGGGCAAGGAAGAATTCAGACTAACACAGGTGCAGCATGGAGAATCTAACAGAAGGCTCAGCCAAAACATAGCAGCTTTGGCTATTCTGTCCTGATTTAAAAGGCCAGTGTATCAGCATTCCAGCTGTGAGATCTCTAAAGCAACTAAAGAAGGCAAATTGTGAGCTCTCTACCTCAGCATAACAGGCAGGACTTGGCCAGGAGCAACCAGTGACAACAAATGCAAAATGCCTTTGGGTGAAGCCTCAAAAGGGTATATGAACCAGTCTCCAGCTCAAGCCTTCTCTCTTGGAAGGCTTCAAAAAAGATGTTAAAAGAGAGAGAAGAAAAATGGAGAAAAGAAATGGGAGCTATGCAGGAGAGTTTTAAAGTTTTAGGGGGAAAGCCAAAAGCTTGAAAAAAGAAGCAAAAATTGATGGAAGAAAACAATTCCTTAAAAAATAAATTTGGTGAAATGGAAAAAATATATACTGAAGGAAAAAAAAGTTCTTTAAAAATGAATTTGGCCACTATTGATCAGAGAAATGCAAATTAAGACAACTCTGAGGTACCACTACATACCTGTCAGATTGGCTAAAATGACAGGAAAAGATAATGATGTATGTTGGAGGGGATGTGGGAAAACTGGGACATTGATACATTGTTGGTAGAACTGTGAACGGATCCAACCATTCTGGAGAGCAATTTGGAACTATGCTTAATAATTATCAAACTGTGCATACCCTTTGACCCAGCAATGTTTCTATTGGGCCTATATCCCAAAGAGATCTTAAAGGAGGGAAAGGCACCCACATGTGCAAGAATGTTTGTGGCAGCCCTTTTTGTAGTGCCTAGAAACTGGAAACTGAATGGATGCCCATCAATTGGAGAGTGGCTGAATAAATTATGGTATATGAATGTTATGGAATATTATTGCAACCAGCAGGACGATTTCAGAGAGGCCTGGAGAGACTTGCATGAACTGATGCTGAGTGAAATGAGCAGAACCAGGAGATCATTATACACAGCAACAACAATACTATATGATGATCAATCCTGATGGACATGGCTCTCTTCAACATGAAATGCTTCAAACCAGTTCTAATTGTTCAGTGAAGAAGGCCATATACACCCAGAGAGAGGGATGTGAAATGTGGACCACAACATAACATTTCCATGATCTCTATCAATGTTTGTTTGCATTGGGTTTCCTTTCTCAGATATTTTGTGTTCGTGTAGATACGATTCTCTTGCACGGCAAGATAAGTATGGAAATATGTATACATATATTCGACTTGTCAAGTATTTTAATATGATTAACATGTAGTAGACTTCCTGCCATCTAGGGGAGGGGAGGGGACTGAGGGGAAAATTTGTAATGGAAAGCTTTGTAAAGGTTATTGTTGAAGAATTACCCATACATATGCTTTGCAAATAAAAAGCTTTAATAAAAAAATATAATTTCTTCTATTATATATCCTTTCTTAAACTGGTAATTTATTGTTATATATTTTGCTGGGCACATGAAAATGTAGCCAAATGTACCAATATAGCCAAAATTAGAAGGAAAGTAAGTAACAGGGAAAAATTTGACAGCAAGTTTTTTTGATAAAAAAAAAATACTTCAGTCCACACTCAAAATTTATGAGTTCTCTCTGTGGAGGTAGGTAGCATCTTTCATCATGGTTCCTTTTGGAATTCTTAGATCTTTGTATTGATCAAAGTAGCTAAATCTTTCATGCTTGATCATCACAATATTGCTGTTACAATGTATATAACATTCTCCTGGTTGTGCTCATTTTTCTGAAATCATGACATTATAATTTCTTACAAAAGGAAAAAGAGAATTTGGAACTCATATTTGTAAAAAATGAATATTAAAAAAAATTTTTTTAAGTACAATGTTAGCAAAACACATGGATATGTAACACATCTGACCAAGACAACTCAAGTACAGAATTTCTGCTCTTCAATTACTTTCTTTCTCCAAAGAGTCCTCATGAAATTCCTTGCAGATCATGATAATGGACCAGTTATTCCACTGCTCAGCTAGACTGACTCCCTGAAAAGTGTGATATCTTTGCTGGATGAGATTGTTAAAGTTGACTCTTGACAGAGTGTGACCCCTCTATTGGATGGGTAGCTCTGATAGATGTTGGAGTTCATCCTTCAATGCACAGTTTTAGCTTTTACTCTGACACTGTATTCTTTCTGCTGAAGTATACATTTTTGCTGTATGTAATGCCCCATACAGTTGGACATCACACTCTTAAAGTGCAGAACCTCTTAAACTTTGCCTCTTCCCAAGCAAGAAATGGGAGAGGTATAGTCTCTCTTATTCTCCACTTCTTCCTAGTTCAGAGCTGGTTTCCCTTTATTTATTGTGACCAGCTGATTACATCTCTTGGATCCATACCTTTTCCAATACATAGATCATTTCCTTTAAGCTTGAAAGATTCTGATATTTACATTTTATTGTTTGTGGTTTTGTCCCTTATATATAATCATCCTTGTCCCTTATATATAATCATAAGTAAATACAGTCTTGAGACTTTAATTGTCCTTCTTACTTTCTTGAGATAATACTAGTCAGGATATTTCATCAATCTTCTCTGTAAAAATTTTTTAAAGCAAGTTTGTTCTAAGCCTGTGTCACCCTGGCCTGCCTTGTCTCTCTACTTGTCTCAAGTGATTGTTGACTAAAGAGGTTTTTTTTAAAGATTTTTTTTTAGTCTTATTATGGTGATTAATTTATATTGGCTAAACTTCTATATTATTGGCATGTTTTATTTCTCATTTTTTAATTATCAAAACTCATATTAAAAGGTCATTTTAGTGTTGTTTTAATTATATGCCACATATTTTCTCATTTTTATTTTTTTTAAAAAAAAACTTTGTATAAAATATTATCCTTGCTCTAACAAATCAGGAGCTTGCTCTACTAGAATTAGACAAAGAATGACTTTCATATCAGTTGTGAATTATTTTTTAATCTATTAAAATACAATGAGTTTGGAGCAGCTAGGTGGCGCAGTGGATAGAGCACCAGCCCTGAAGTCAGGAGGACCTGAATTCAAATCTGGTCTCAAACTCTTAACATTCCCTAGCTGTGTGACCCTGGGCAAGTCACTTAACCTCAAATGCCTCAGAAAAAAAAAAAAAAAAAAAAAAAACCAATGAGTTTACTTCTAATGTGTAGTGTTCTTTAGGTCTTTTTTGATATATAGGAACCAGGCAACTGATTTGTTGTTCAGTTGATTCAGTTGTGGTCAACTCTTCATGGCCCCATTTGGAATTTTCTTGGCAAAGATACCAGAGTAGTTTGCTATTTCTTTCTCCAGCTCCTTTTACAGATGAGGAAACTGAGGCAAATACAGTTAAGTGATTTGTTCAGGATCACACAGCCTAGTATCTGAGATGTCTGAGCAGATTTAAACTCAGGAAAATGAGTTTTCCTTACTCTAGAGGTCAGGCACTCCATCCACTGTACCACCTAGCTGCTCCAAGCTACTGATTATTCATATGTGGATAGATACAGGTAGGTGATAAAGATAAGGCATATCATATATAATATATATACACATGTATATATAAACAGAATAACTACATAGTTAATAATTGAAGTCATCTTAAATGTATTTTTTAATATGAACTGTTGAGCACATTACCCCTTCTTACTATCACATAGTTTCGTATTTTCCAAGGGACATATTTTCACAAGCTGACATTTTAATAACATTCTTGGTTTACACTGACTTTTACCTACTACTAAAGAGCTACAAAGTAGTTCCATAATATGAGGTACTGAGATCCCATTTTTCACCCTGGCTGTATAGCTTGATTTCCAGTTGTAGATTACTTCCTAGATATTTTTTCTGTCTACTCCACATTTTTCTCTAGATATATAATCTGACTTAGAAGCCTACAAAAGAATGTTTTCACTAGCCATCTTTTTCTACTCTAGGATCAGTATTTCTAATTAGTTCCAGGTGTGATCTAATTGACCTCTTCCCTTAGATGTTTTTATAATAAACCCCAACCAACTAAACTTTTTCTCCAAGTTTCAGTTCATTAGAGCTGAGTTCCTCTGGGTATTAAGTTCAGGTGTAATCTAATTAACCCTCCAGGTGTTCTTCATTTGGTAATTGTGATAACCCAGACCCCAGGATTTACACTAATGAACAGATAAATTTACTATATTGTTCTGCACTTCTATTTAAGCTAAAGGGGAACGTTAGAGAAGAAAAGAGGAGAAAAAAAAGAGAGCAAAGAAGAAGGAAAGTAAAAGAGGGGCCAGAAGAGAAGGGGGAGAGAAAGGGAAAGGAGGGGAGAAAAAAAATGGTCTGAGGAAGAAAGGAGAAACAGGGAGGGCAAGGAGGGAGTGAGAAAGGAGAGGAGAAAGGAAAGAAGATGGAGATTTAAAAGGAAGAAGGGTAGAAAGTAGAAGAGGAGGTATTAGATGAAAAAGGAAGAAGCATTAGTAAAGAGTCAAATTTCAGGGTTACTGCCAGGAAAAACTTGCTAAAAATTAGATGTCCAGGGCAGCTAGGTGGCGCAGTGGTTAGAGCACCAGCCCTGAAGTCAGGAGGGCCTGAGTTCAAATCTGATCTCAGACACTGCCTAGCTGTGTGACCCTGGGCAAGTCACTTAACCCCAATTGCCTCAGCAAAAAGCAAAAAAAAAAAAAAAAAATTGAAAAAAAAAAAAAGATGTCCAAAATTGAAATAGGTGGTCTTAAAAATTGGTAGGTTTCCCCAAACTTATAGGTCTTCAAGCACAGGTTGGATGACTACTTGTCAGGTATGTTATACTGGGGATTCCTATTATAGTTTGTACTACAATTACCCCGAGGTCTCTTTAAAAACTCTCAAATTTTGTAATTCTTTAACAATAAGGCAAAAAAGAGGGGATAGAGAAGAGAAGGAAAGGGAGAAAATAATGGGGAAATGGAAAGACAGAGGAGAGGGAAGTAAAGAGAAAAAAGGGAGATAGGAAAGAGTATAATATTTTAAGGGTGGTTAGTGCTCACTTAGAAGGAATACAAGGGGACTTGGGCAGTCTTCCATGTCCAATATTGCAGATTGCTGCAGTTGAATGCTGCCCAAAAAGTTGCCTCACACTTAACACCTCCTAGCCATGTGATCCTGGGCAAGTCACTTAACCCCAATTGCCTCAGCAAAAAAGAAAAAAAAAAAAAAGTTGCCTCAGTCCATATCTGTATGTCAAGTAACAAGACTGGTAAAGAGAGGAATCTTTATGTGAAAGTTTCTTGTATTTTCCCATTGCCTGTAAAATAATTGTTTTAGTATACTGTGTTTTTCTTTGTACTTTTTTGCTGTCTTCCTCGTCAGTCTAGGCTATTATTATCAAATTTTTAATCAGTTCATGCTTTCCTTGGGGAAAATCTATTTTTCCCTTTGAATTAATTTCTTCTGTCTTGAATTTATAGACAGACAAGATTCAATGAATGGCAATATATTTTAATAAAGATTTTAAAAATGAATTTTAAAAAAGCATTTTTTTTAAAATGCAGGAATCTACAATATGATTGAAACTGAAGACTCACTCCTTAGGAATGAAAATAAGTATAGGAAGCTACAATATGATTGAAAGCTGAGGAATAGTTCTTTTGCTCCTCCTGGTAGACTATCTGTTCCTTTAGGTTTGAAATGGGAATGAAACACTGATAGACCAATTCAATAGTTAACAAAAGAAGGCTGACTAACCCAGAGTAGGAAAAGGATATTCAGCAGGGATATAACATCAATTCAGTTGGGGCCAGCTTTCCTGACTTTGTCCTGACCATTCTGGTTTGTTATCAAAAGAATGAGGGAGGAATGCTGACTCCTCATTGACTTGACTTTTTATTTGTCAGTTACCAGAAAGCTAATTTAGAGAGTCAGGCCTTAGTCCTCTGAGTCCCTTAAGTTTTGAGGACAGTTTCAATAGCTTTTAAGGTTTTAATGAATTTTAGACTTATTTGACCTTAAACAAGTCATTAAATCTGTTTTCTTCATGGTAAAATTGGGGTAATAGTGCTTACCTTACAAGGTTGTTGTGAGGATCAAATGAGATAGCTTTTATAACATACTTGGGCATTTACTGAGCATCCTACTATGTCAGGCATTTTGATATTTTCTTCCTTCAGAGGAACACATGCTGTGTAGCAGATGTTGCTTCTACCATACCTCATCCCACAATGACAAGGTCCTCAAGGTTTTTTTTAAGAGGATCTTCCAACCATTTAAATGGCTCCAGTCATTACTAAACAATCCTAATCTTGGGAGCATGAGTGAGATACTAAAGGAGGAAAAAAGAACAAAAACAGATGGGGGGTGGGGGTGGGAAATCCCAACAGGACACTGAAGGAAGAACAAAGAGAAATATATCCTTGGAAAGGATCGAGTCCCAGATCTTAGCAATCTGGTTTCTGTGGATGCAGTTCACAGTGGACCTTCCAATACAGAATAGTGACAATATGCAGGAACCGCATATATAATATTAGAACCTCCATGACAAGTACCTTCCCTCATTAGACTGAATTCCCTGAGGCTAGTAAACGGCTTTTTTTTCCATACTTGTTTCCTCAATGTTTAGCACAGTACCTGTCCCATAGGTATGTAATATCCAAAGACAATTCTGGCAAAGCCACTAATCCTCATCATGTCAGGTTGTTTGCAGTATAGTAGCTAAGAGAGACTGATCCTCTTCAGTGAATCCTGTTCCCCTGCCTACTCTTGCTTGTGTCAACTACATTCTCACTGTATACTGGCACCTTGTAGTTGACAATTACTGCCACAGCTGGACATTTTATTTGCTAAAAAGGGAGGAAAAAGACACTGGTGGAAAAAAACAGGATCTGAGAGAAAGGAGCCTCTCAGGATCACAGAAAGCAGCTTTTTAAAAAATCACAGAAATGGTTATAGAACTTAAATGGTGATGAAAAGAGTAGCAATTAGGCTTAAAAATAAGATGTAGCAGATAAGTTTTAAATGCAATTTGGAAAATCCAATTTATAAAAGATAAAGTCAGCCATTAAAAAACTAAGAATTTGTATGGGTTTCTCATCTGTAGAAAACTCACCCCACCAGTTGAATCTAATCTCTCAAGTCCCCTCACTCAGATGAAGGTACCAGTATTCTCTCAAGTCATCAGGTTCTGTAATCATGGAGTCATTCATTCTTCTCATATCCAACTATTGCCTAGTCTTCTTTAACTCTACTTTCACGATATCTCTCATATCTCTCTTATCTTCACTCATATAAGTACCTTCAGTAACTTCTTATTCAGATTACTGTTGATAGCCTCTAACTGTCTCTGCTTCCAAGAGAAAAGTCATAAAGATAATCTTATGGTACAGATGTTGACAGTCTTGTTATACCCCCTAGTTCAGAAACCTTCAAGCCTTTAGGATAAAACAGAGGCTCCCACCATTTAAAGCCACTTCACAATTAATCTGCTTGCCTTTCCAGCCTTATTTCATAATACTCCCTTTTTCACAAACTCTATCCAACCAAAACTAGTAAGGTCAGAATGGACATGTGACCTAAATATGAAAACTCATCAGAAGACAGAGGAAATAAGCATTTATATAGCACCTGACATGTTCCAGGGCACTGTGCTAAGAATTTTGCAAATATTAACTTATTTGGTCTTCAAAACAACCCTGTGAGGTAGGTACTGTTATTATTCACATTTTATAGTTGAGGAAACTGAGGTAAACAATAGTTAAAATAACTTGAACAGGATCACAGAGCTAATAATTATCTGAACTGGAAGTCAGGTCTAGATTCCAGTCCGTGGCTTCTATCCATTAAACCACTAATTATCTCTAAAGGAATGAGATCAGACAGTTATGACTAGGAAAAAAAGAAAGGAATTACAAAAGATGAAATAAAATGCATTTTTAAAAACTCAAAAGAATCTAAAAGGAGAAACTATTGATTGAGCAAAATCTTTACATCAAATATCTTTGCTAACTAAGGGTCTGATATTTAAGGATATATAGATACAAAAAATTGGCACAAATGACTGAGAACCATTCCCAAAGTAGATTGTGAACAATTCTCAAAACTTCCAAGATAGTAAAAATCATATGAAAGATATATCCAGATCACTATGAATGAGAATACAAAACAATTCTTGAAATTCCCTCACACCCAGCAAATTTGTTAAAGATAAAAGCTGTTAAAAAAGGGGGGGGGGGGGCAAATAAGACTGTTGGAACTATGAATTAATCTGGCTATTCTGGAAAGCAATTTTGGATGCCTTTAAGTGACTAAAATGCCCACAGGCAGCTAGTAGATAGAGTGCTGTCCTAGAATCAGACAGACTCATCTTCTGGAGTTCAAATCTGGCCTCAGACCCTGGACAAGTCATTTAACCTGGTTTGTCTCAGTTCTTGGTCTATAAAATTAACTGGAGAAGGAAATGAGCCATTCCATTATCTTTGCCAAGAAAACCTTAAATGGGGATCATAAAGTTAGATATGACCGAAAACAAAAAAGTCCACACCTTTTAATATAAAGATCCCACCTTTAAGCATGGGCTTATGTGAATCACTGCATGATAAAAGGCAATAGAAAGCTTAAAAAAAAAAAAACCCAATATATGCAATGACTAACATGCAAACAAGCAAAAAGAATATTGTACAACTGTGATGACCAAGCTTTGTCCCAGGAGAATGATTTATCTCCCAAATTTGAATATACTTCTAGAGCCAGTTGATGAATTTTTGCTGAAATTTTTTTTTCTTTTTGAAAATTCTGTTAGATGGCTTTAAAAGGGAAGTGAAAGGTATATGGAAACAAAGGTGATAAAAAAAAAAATACCTTTTTTTAAATAGCCAGAAATCACCTAAATTGATCCCTCTACTTTCTTGTTGTCTAAAGTTATATAACTCAATCTTCAGATGAACTCAAGAGAACCTTTATTCCAACCTTCACCTAACCTTTTTAAGATGAAAAAATTGAATTTGGGGACCTTTGAGTGACCTGTCCAAAATCATGAAGTTAAGCATAAGAGCAGGATTTGAACATCTCCATGAAATCCTCTATTTTTTTTTCATTTTGTATTTATAACATCACCTCTCCTGCCCCTTTCCTTCTGTCCCACCCCCCCCGTACCACATTGAATAGTTAGTTTCCATGTCCCCAGAAAACTGTCAAAGTACATTATACATGGAGTTGCTATAGAAATCCATCCTTATATAATTTAACGGCCTGTTTCTATTAGCATTTGAAGTCATTGATATAGAGAGCTGGATACTATCAGTTTTAAACATGGGAAACTGGATTAAAGTATCAAAGTGAAGAGGTGAATTAGGGTTAGGGAGAAAAGCTTCATGTTTTCTTGAGACTTCTGGTTGATGCCCTACATGCAGACTTGAACTGCAGTTCTGGGTTTCAGAAGAGACGGAAAGGATACTAAAGCTTAATGAGTCAATAGGTTGATGTATTAACCCAAAATTGCTAAAGCATTAGTTTCCAAAGAATTGTTTCACCGCAGCCTGCTCTCAGATCACATGTAAAACAGTACCTCTTGGGCACTTTTTATTCAAAGTAAATTTCAGTGACATTTTGTTTGCACATTAATCATTTCTGAATATGCCCACCTCCCCCACTATCCTTTTACATCAAGTTCTCCCAAGGAAAAAAATCCAACCCAAATACCCACCTCTAATGCTTGTTTATCCTATTCTATACTATCTTCTCACCCTTCACCCAAAGAGGGAAAGTGCTCCTCACCTGTTCAGGGACCAAAATCACTCTTTAGTAAGAATCCAGCTTCTAAGTTTTTTCATATAATTTTTTGAATCATCATTCTGGTTCTGTTTAACTTCACAGTATACTCATTCATACAACTTCCCACTTTTCTCTCATCTTTCATCGAGCATTCCATACAATCTTCCCATGTTTTCTGAATTTTTCCTATTTCTCATATTCCAACATATTCTATTCCATAGGTTGTCACTCCCCAATCTTTGGGCTTCACTGTTTCTAGCAATAAAATGTACTATAAAATTTTTGCCTATCTTTAGCCTCCTTGTGCCCAGTAGTAGGATTGCAAGATAGAGAATAAATGAATTAAAGCATTTATTAAGCATTTACTACATGCTAGGCACTGTGCTAAGCACTGGAGATACAAATACAAAAAGCAATAGTTCCTGCCCTCAAGGAGCTTACATTCTTAGAGGAAAACAGCACACACAGGGAAATGATAGCCAGGAAATTTTGCTCTGAAAGTCAAAGGGACAGTTGAGTCGTGGGCAATAGATTGCCACAACCTTGGTAAGATTGCCAGTGCAGAGCGGTGAATCTGTGGCTGCTGGATATGGCGAACTCGCATCAATCAGGAATGAAAGGCCCCTAGGCAGAAGGCAGAAGCGCAGATTGGAGACCAAGGGGGTCCAGAGTGGCATGCAACAGCATGAAAATGGCCAGAATGAAATTGAGACTTGACAAATCCAAATTTTCAGAATGGTCAGGCCAGCCCACTTCAGACAATGTTAATGAGCCCATCTTCCTGCAACCCTGCAACCATTTCCATCCTTATTCACTTTTGCCAATTTTATCGTTGAAATGAAGCTTCAGTTGCTAATTTGAATTTAATAGTGATTTAGAGTGCATCTCCTTTCTGAAAGGTCTACTACCGTTATGACCTGGGATAAAATGACCAATTGTCATTAACATTTCCCCCAACTTGTCTTTTTAATTCTATTTTGTACACAACTCATTTTACATAACCTATCATTTGATTTTCCTTAAGCCAGTTACCAAGAGCAACTCCTAACATTGTTTTCCTAAGATCACATTCTACTTAAGGTCATGTTGATTTGGAGCTTACTGTGGTATATAGTCTAAATTCTGCCAAATTAAGTCATTAGCACTGGACTACTTCATGTCAGTCTTCTTTATCTACCTTTTCCACTCACTAAACATACAGTTGAAATGATAACTGCCTCCTATGCCTGAGGTCTAGTACTAGGCTTCATTCCTTTTCTCCCTATTACTTTTTAGATTCCTGTTTACTGGTTACTTGCTTGAAATTGCTTTACTTGTTTATGTATCTATTTTTAACTCAGGATATCAATTTCTTGATGACAGGGCCAGTTCATATCCCCAACATAAGAAAGCATCCTGCTTAGGTGTTTAATAAACTGTTTCCAAAATGGAGTTTAGTTGGGCTTTTAAAGTTAACTGGAGTATATAATAGGCATAACTCCACTAAGTTAACATGGAAGTTAAGAACCCAGCCCAAATCCTTGCAATATACCTATGTACCACCAATCCTTTTTTTATCTGTCAAATTTCTTTTTAAAGTTGGATAGAATCTTAAACGATTTATCCAGTATATCCCACTCATACACAAGGAGAGGTCATGAACTTGCACAAGGTCAGATAGTTGGTGGCAAATGTAGAATTTGCTGATTCAACTCCAGTCTTATCTAAAGTTATTGACTTGAGCCACTAAAGTTATTATAGTGTATTTCTAAGAAACAACTTATCTATACTGGATGTTAGGATAAAAACTTAAATTTCCCATTTCACTCATGAAGTTCAAAGTAACAGGAATTTTTTACAAAACAATCTGTATTTATTTCACCTAATATTGGGCTGCAAGTGAGAGCAACAAAGAAAAGTAGACTCTGCAGTTCAACTTTTTATTTTAATAAAATCAGAATATGCACAGCACATGCAGTGCTAGCATCTAAACTAATACAATAAGCAATTACTAAACCTACAGTGACTTGAAGTTCAATCTTTACATTCAGCAAGTTTAAATCCATTCTTGCATATGATTTGAATCCTTATTTATGAACTGAAAATATTGCTGGCTGATAAAACTTGCTAAAATGTTACCGCTGAATGTACAAGTCACTGATTATGCCAATACAACAAAGATAACCACATGTTTGAGGATTGCAATGTGCCAGACATTCACGGAGAAAAACAACAAAAAACAACAACAAAAAAAAAAACAAAAAAAAACACACAACTAAACAAAACTCACGCAACAAACATCTGAGAATCTGGACACTTCACATCAGTGTTTAGAAGTGTTTCATTAATATCTTAAGACAAGTGTATCAAAACCTTGGCATGTTTTAAATTTCAAGTTGCCAATTTTGTTTTACTAACATCAGAAAGTTATGGCTACACTGCCAATGCCGGGTCTGCTTAATTTGACTTAAGAGTTTAATATGACTTAACATTAAAAGCTCACACTACCCCGAAATATATAATTTCACGCATACGGTGACATTCAACATTCAAGTGCCAGTGTTTTTGTACTGTCTTTTGGTCAAGTTTCTTTAAACTTTCAAAGAATCACTTTTAGGCTTACAAAAATAAATATTTGTCAAAATGTTCAATAAATATTACACAAAACTAGCAGCAAAAAGTATCTAGAAATCTGTCGTGTGCAAATAGTTTTCTTCCCAACTATCATTCCCATGGTCCCAAATAAATTTTAGAATCTAGTCCCTTCCCCTTCTTAGACAAGCTGCGTTCAACAATCTCCAAGAGACAAAATAAGATTGGAAGTTTAAGGACACGCACACAAGACATATATATAAAATTCTCTGAATGTGCAATAAAAGAAGAATTTTGTAAAAAGTTATGGGCAAAATGTACAAGGGCCTAAACCTAGACTAATTGAAATAGCACCATAACAAATGACCTCAATACTGTCAAGTGCACCTACTTAATAAAAGTTTTAGAACAAGGCACAATACACTTGAAAATCTATTGCACTTTAGGAGATTTTTGCCGTCTTCCTATGCCACTGAAAAAAGATTGAGAGTTTTGATCACGGCACTCTGGCCACAAAGTTAGCACAGAAATTCCAAGTGGCAGAGGCATTTTTAGTGGTGGACAATACTCATCTTTGGCCAGATTTAGCATAAACAGACTATAAATACAATGGAAACCTATGCAACTAAAACTGACTAAAACTGCACTGATAGCAGAATTGACACCTTGTGCAGTTATGTACATATTTCCAACCTCTGTGATCTCAAAAGATTTCAGTTTGTTACTCTTCTGGAGCCATTTTTACAAAGTCTACAGTAAGCCAGTTTAACATCTCAACGCAGCTTGAACAGAGTAATGTGAATCTGCATTAAAATAAAGCCTGCTGCATAATTCTTCCTGTTCATACCCTCTTGACCAAAAAACATCAACACTAGCATGCGTTATTAGACCAAAATCAGCCAGGCCCTTAAAGAGGACCGATCACTGCTGTGGTCAGCCATTCTACCATTTCAATTTTCATTTATGGCAGGCATTTAAAAAGTCTAAATAGATGAATTCTCCTAAAAACTATTTCAAGTTATCAGACCTTTAAACTTTCCCTGTAATATTCTGCCCACATTTGGCTAGCTCACATTAATGATCTGCCTAAACATTGAAAGAGGAATTGCTGTATTTACTTGCATTAACTTCGAAAACAGTGCTTTGAATGTATGCATGTATTCATACATCACCTCATCATGACTGGAATGGCTTATTAAAGACTATCAGGTTCTAAGTACCTATCCAGGATAGAGTGAGCAAATCAGAACTTTAACTTAGTACAGTTTGCCACATTAGAAACTAATTCCATTGATATGCTTCAAGATGTTTGTTTTTGGTTTTTGGTTTTGTTTTTCCAAATCTGCAAGTATCAAAAGCCCTAATGCAGGCTACCGCATAAGTTTTTCCTTGTAATATTTATGGATGAATCGATGATTCCTGTTTAAGTTGTATCACACCTGTGTGCCAAGGTTTGATTTTAGCCCAAGTTCAGTAAATTTATTTTGTCAAAACAATTGATATCTTGAGCATTACTGAGCCAACAGGACATCAAAATAAAAGTTGTCTAAAGTTAAAGGCACAGTACATTAACAAACAAATGATCCTCAGTCACAAAATTATAAATGCAGTTTGGGGTAGGGATGGGTGGGAGGGGAGTTAATCCAAACTACAGCAATGAAGTCTTCAAACCACCTTCTGAATAGGGCTGCTGATTGTTCCTTTCATTTCTTCTTGTGACCTTGAGCTCCCTTAAAAAAAAAATTTCAGTGGAGAATCACAGCTGGTAATGTACTGCGAGTTCTTGAAGCTACACAAGGTATAGTCTGGCTAAGTTACATGTGGTTTCCATATTAGCTTGTTTGGTAGGGTGACCTGCTGTGAGCAGATTCAATTTCCCCACCAGTCAACCCCCTGGGAGTTATAATTTCCTCCATATCCATCACTGTTGTAGAAGCCTCCATAGCCACCTTAAACAAATAAAAAAGTATATATATTAGATAAACACATTCTTCCTTAAAAATCACCTTTACGCTAATACCTTCAGATTTTTTCATCATTACTTTAAAAAAAAGTTTTAATGAACTTACCTCCACCAAATCCTCTGCTACTACCATGACCACCACCTCCACCACCACTGCGGCTGCTGCTTGCTCGACTACTACTAAAACTAGAACTGCTGGCACCACTACTTTGTCGATAGTCTCTGGCACCAAAACCTCCACTGAATCTACTACTGTGAGGGGAGAAAAAATAAAGACATTATACCATCATTCCATAAAAAGATTTAGTATTGGACTAAGAATGAAGTTTAACTGTATAGTACCTCTTAGAACGTCCACGACTGCTACCCTTATAGTGATGTTCATAAGCCATATTTTCTAGCCATGATGGCACTTCTTGTTTAGCTTCAACAAGAAGATCCAGCAAATCCTTGGTGATATTGACATTCCTATCATTGAAGAATGAAGTGGCAAGACCTAAAACAAGTCAAAAAGGCATTACCTCAGTCTTGGCTTTCTACAAAAGCAGTGTAATATTTTATTTCCCCATTATTACCACTAGCCCAACCCAATAAAATTTTTTTTTCCTGTTGAAACCACATGATCAATTATTTAATTAGACACACAAAGATATTTAACCATTCTTCGGGATTTACAGCTTGAGTTTTAAAACCAATAAATGCTTTGCAAGAAATCACAATGCAACAGTTAATCAAGTTTCTCACCAGTTAAAAATCTTACCAAGGTTCCCAACACGACCAGTACGACCAATTCGATGTACATACTCTTCAATATCACTCGGCAAATCAAAGTTTATGACATGTTTCACATTTGAAATATCCAGTCCTCTTGCAGCTACCTGAAAAACAACTTTGTTTAATATCTGGTTCATTTTTAAAAATACATATTGAGATTCTAAACAAAATTAATGTTGCTTACTGCTGTAGCTACTAAAATTGGGCTTTTTCCTGAGCGGAACTGGTGAAGTGCTTCTTCTCGATCTCTCTGAGATCGGTCTCCGTGGATACTGGTACAAGCATATCCTTCATGGTATAAGAAATCTTCTAAGGAATCTGCCCCCTTTTTGGTCTCCACAAACACTAAGGTCAGTGAATCTTTGCCTGAATTTGGAAAGGATAGAAAAGACTGCTTCAACACTAGGATAATTTATAAATGCTGAGCACCACCAAGTGGTGAAAGTTTTATACCAGTTGAATTTTTAGTTGCACTTAAAAGCATGCAAACTGAAGTAATTCAAACAATGTTTCAATAGCATGTTATGAACAAGGAGGTAAAGACTAAAAGCTTTTCCTCCAACTAACACAGATTCTCATTACCTGAGCCACCAGAGCTGTGCTGAAATTCGTCGTAATTTTCTTTACCTGTGGCATTTAGGAGGTCAAGCAGAAATGACCGTTTGTCTGATTCTTCCACCCACACTACTTTCTGTGTGATGTTCTCAGAAGTAGAGCCAACTCTGCCTACAGCCAGAAAGATATATTCATCCAAGAAGTCACGAGCAAGCATCTATAGGAAGAAAACAAACTTAGTATTCACTGAAATAATTAACATCATCTAAATATATGACATTTTAAAAACTTAAATGTACCTGTATTTCCTTGGGGAAAGTAGCACTAAACATCATAGTGTGGCGAACTCCCTTCTGTGGCATAGTATCTTGCTCAACAATACGACGAATCTGAGGTTCAAACCCCATATCAAGCATACGATCAGCTTCATCCAACACTAGATACCTGATGGCAGAAAAATTGTCAATACAGTTCAAACTTATGATTGAACTATAAATTTGACCAGGCAAAAATCATTACTAGAGAATTCAATCTTTGTAATACAAAATTTTAAAAAAAAGCCAACCATCTAATATTAAAGGTCTAAAAGTTTATTTTGCTATTGACACATCACAATCCTCAAATTATAGGTGGCTCTTTTTTTTTAAAATAAAATCTGTAAAGGGGACTTTTAAAAAGAATATTCTTGTGCTCAGATGACTAAAGAATCTAACACAGGTAAAATAACTAAGACAATTATTAACATACTTGCAAAAATCTAAGCCAATCTTTCCTCTTTCCATCATATCTACTAGACGTCCTGGTGTTGCCACAAGTAAGTGGCATCCACGTTCTAAGTCTCGTATCTGCTGACCAATATCGGCACCACCATAGACTACGCATGGACGAACTCTGGATCGATATGAAAACTATTAAAAAAAAATTTTTTTATTGTATATTTCAAAGTGGTCATAGGAATTAATTTTAGCAGTAAGACTAAATCACTAATAACAAGATTACCTTTCTGGCTTCCTCATAGATCTGTACTGCTAATTCTCTCGTTGGTGCTAAAACCAGGGAGATTGGGTATTGTTTGCGACGCCCATACCTTCCATTTTCCTACAAAATGAAATCATTTTATCAAATACAGCACAAGAAATGTCTTTAAAATGTTAAGTCAGCATTTTAGTTCTAACTCCTAGTAATGGAATTAAGCCAGTTCAAAGTCCCCATTAATAACTATGATTTCCTGCAATCAGCCCACAAATTTAAATTAAAGCCAAACAAGAATATCTTCCATCTAAAGCAAAGATTTTTTCTGTAGTCACTGAACTTTATACATATAATTATTTCAATACAATTGATTTAATTTAAAATACTATATATTCTATTTTAGGTATTCAAAAGCTTTATTCTAAGAGGAGATCCCATGATACAAAAGTTTCTAATTAAACTATCAAAATCTGATTCACCTTTTTAAGTTACCTGATACAAGCAAGATGTGCAAAATGACAAAGCATACACCAAAATAGATAGACCCAATGTTCTACCTTAGCCTTGTTTTAAAAACTCATTCACTGTCAATATCACTAGGGCAAACATAAAATTTTATCATTCATGAACCAGAAAACAAACCTTCATAGCCCTCAATGCTTCGCCTGGGCCATCTGTATAAATCTGACTCAAAATTGGCAGAAGAAATGCAGCAGTTTTTCCAGATCCTATTAAAAGAAACAAACAGTAAATTATCCAAAATCATCTCATGAAGAATTAAAAAATTTTACTTCTTGCAAATATTACAAATGTGTCTTACGAAAGGATAGCAAAGAAATCACCCAACTGTTAATTTTTCTATTCTAGTCAAAATGTGTTCTAGTATACATCGTGGTAATAATGTATCCTTTAATGCCCCCTTTATGTAAAGTAACTTATTTGCTAAGTTGTACTGTGAATCAGCACTGAGCTAAGAGTGGATTTCAATACAAGCCAACTTCATTTAAAATATAAAGACAAAATTTGAGGAAAAAATAAGATTTAGGTCACTTCTCATAATAAAAACTTATATGGATTGAATAACTGTACCTGTTTGGGCACAAGCCATCAAGTCTCTCTTTTCTTTGATAATAGGAATAGCATGTTTCTGCACTGGAGTAGGACGAGTGTAACGAGTAAGCTCAATATTTCCCATGATAATTTCTCCCATCTCAACATCGCTAAACTGTTAAGAAATAAATGTAAAAATGATTTAAGTCCCACTATCAAAGGGAAATGAGAAACTTAAAGTCAATACCTCTGCCCCACCCCACCCCTTATCACTTGCTCAGATTTTTTTCCCTCCCCTAGGAAGGTAGGGAATCATTTAATTGTAATAATGAACTACATTCATTCTCTCATTTTACACTGTGGACAAGTTTAAGAAATAATAAATTAATTATTTATGGTATCCTGCTATAATTTCAGAAATTCTAAAATCTAAAAAGGAACTCTTATCAATTCCAGAACATTAGAAGAAAGAAGAGACATCAAACATGACCAGTTTCTTTATATAACATTAAGGGCTTACACTTTCAATATGTGGGGGGCAGTTATTGCCTGTTGCCTCAACAGGAATGTCATCATATTTCTCAAAGTTAATTCCAGTGTTTCCTCCAGAGAAGAGTTCCCTGAAACCAAAAGTTCAACTGTAGTTACTATATGACATAACTAAAGATAAAACACTGAATCTATTTTGGAAATCACTTACTGCTCCAAGCGATCACTTGGTGGAAGTGGTTTTGACCAGTCATCTTCATCTGATTTATCAGACCACCGACTATTCCCACTCCGTTCAAATTTGCCAAAGCCACCTCTGTCACCACGACTGCCAATGCCATCGTAGTCACTTCTTCCACGATCATCAAATCTAAACAGTAGAAAATAACCATCACATATACCACCCACTTGGGGGAAAAAATTAAAAAACAACTTAAGATACTCCCCATGTTGCTGATCTGATTTACAAAGCAATACCCAAGGGAATGTGTTTCAAAAGCCACAAACCAGTCTACTTCAGAGGTATAATTCAAATTGACTCAACATTCTGGCTTCTCACCAACAAACATTTCTTCAAATTAGCCAACTGTTGCTTTCTCATTTTTTTTCTTTTCCAAGCATGCTATGTTTCTAGACTTATCAAAAACAGGCCAATGGCTCATTTAAGAGTCAGATAAACATTTTATGAGCTTTTAATTATTATAAGGACATAGCTTACTCCTACATTTTACCCAAGTTGTTCATGAAAAATGTTATTTGGGGAAAACCACTAGCCTCAAAGTACTGCTTTCCCCAGTTATATTACAATCTTTATAGGAAAGAATTCCCCAATATGAGACTTGGGACAAAAGGCAGAAAATAGTCCTTACCTGAATTAAGATGTGTTTAGTTTTAGGCCTGGTATATCATGTTTGCGAAAAATCAGGATACAGGATTAACCACAGCTATAAAGTCAGTTCACCACTCGTGTAATCAAAAATACAAGGTGTTTAAAATTTATGGAAAAAAAAAAAATAAACCCACAAAAACCTCCAAGTTAGGCTATTTTCTACAATTAGCCTACATTTTAAATATTAAAATATCAAAGATAAACAGTGGTGCAGATCTCTTTGGTAGAACAATCTTTAAGATCTCTCATGACTTAAAAAGCATAATGATTACATATATACATGTATATATGTATGTGTATAAAAAATACTCCATATGCAGGAAATAAAGAGATTTAATTTTTAAAAAGCCATTTAGGAGTCAAGAACAAGCATGTGGATTTTTCTGACATCAATAACATTTACTTTCAAGACACAGCTATGTATATAATCAAGAGAATAGTCAAAATAAAACAAATCACACACCTTCCTCTTGATCCACTTCCACGATCACTGAAGAAACTGGACTTCCCTCTTGCATCACTACGAGAGCCAAAACTGCTATATGCATCCTTATCTTTACCAGAATTCCACCCTGAACTATCTTTATCATAGAAACCTACCAAAAAAAAGAAACAAGATTGGCTTTTCTCTTGTAACTCCCAAGTATCTAATACTAGGACTTAAATCTAAACAGGGCAATACAATCTTATCCATATGATCAGAAGTTTCAGAACTGAATCAGTACACAATTTGGGCAAAAGCCCAGAACATAGTATTTAGAGAACCTACAAACATTAAATGAATTTTAATTGTCTTTGTAGTTCTTTAAAAAGGATAAAAATGATATAATATAATATTCTCTAGTATAAGACAAAATTTACTTCAATTTATCAAAAATTGTAATCACATCATTCTCTGCCATAAAAGTTATTATGAGACCATTCCAATTACTGTATTGATACTTTCTCTGAACTCCTTGCAAACTAGAGGTAACCAAGAGACTGCTGACAACAAAGTTATATATAATTCACTATTTACAGGGGTGGGGAAGAGAAAGGGACAGTTAAGAAAATAGATATTTAGTGTTTCTTTCCCTCATTTCAAAGGATAAAGAATAACATCATACTTTTCTACATTAAAATTTACACATGAAAAGGCCAAATAATAAAGACCAGAGAGGCCAGTCACATAGGAGTAAGTATTCTAGATTCAAATCCCATTTATAACTCTAAGTTCAAGGATGCTTATGCTACTTTATTATCATATTCAAGGTCCAAGAGCCTCACTTAGCTCTTGGGGCTCACTAACCCCCCCTCACTAAAAAAAATTAAGAATGTTTCCTTTTCTGCATGTTGCTCTACATCAAGTTTCGTTCAGACTGATTAAATTTTAGCAAAAATACCCATAAGCAATTGGTTAATATGACAAGCCAACAAAAGCAAATTTCTGAAGTAATTAAGCAATTAACTTCCTGTTTAACATTGTTATGATATAATTAATCTACAGAAGTTTCCATAGCATTAACATGTCACTTTTACAGACAATCTAAAATAACTGTATAATCAGGCAGGAAAGCCACACTAAAATTTTGTGATCAAGAACCAATTCTTTCCCATTTGTGCATTTAACAATAAATGTAAAATTAGGTAGTAAAAGATCCTAATCTAGTATTTCAGGAAGGGGTCAATCTATTAATACAGATTTTAAGGTTAAGTGAATTGCCAAATTACCCAGTTTAACCATACCAAATTAAGTGCCAATTTCTCCCTGATATACTATTTTTGAAAACTGTTTCTGAAAAGAAATCCTGTAGGATTATTCAGGAAATTAGATGGGTTAAATTCTGTTTTCAGTCCAGCATAATAGTCTTCCATGTAGATTAAAAAAACATCTTTCATTTAAGTATAATTTCGGAGGGTCTTAATTTGAGACAGTGCTTATACACTTTGTATATAAAGTATATATTTAAAAATATTCTTGACATCTGTTTAGTGTCTAACTTGATGCAGTCATATTCATAATTTTATACCCTTTTAAGTAGTAAGGGCTAAATACTATCAAATAATTAAGGTAAATGACTATTTATTGGGAACAATGTACATATAAGATTAACATGACCCGATATTCTTTTGGAACCTGAATTTTTTGCTGATACTCAGTCCTCTTGATTTCTTCAGTTAAAAAACTGAGGGGATAGAGAGTAATGTAGGAAAGAGCATATTATTTATCTTAGGTGTCATTCAATTTCAGTTATAAGCCATTCCATTTGGGGTTTTCTTGAGGAAGATACTACAGTAGTTTGCCATTTTCCAGATGAGAAAATAGACAATTATTGACCCATGCAAGGTCACAGCTATCCAGTCTCAGGTCAGATTTAAACAAGAATATGGCTCTTTCTAACTCTAAGCCAAGGCACTCCCATCCAACGCAACAACCTAGCTCATATATGTCTTCTTAATTGTAATCTTATTACACTTTTAATCTTAAGACATTTTTAATAAAAGCACCACTTTTCCTGGCTTTGTAGTAGTCAGAAACCATTTTAGAACATGAATGCAAAAACTAAAAATATCCAGGTACTTAAATTCAGGAAGATGTAAATTGCTATGACTTAGTATTTTGCTGACTCTCTTCCCCCTTTTAAAACAAATGATGGCTCATACATTTTATGACTAAGCTAGTAAGAGAATTTTTTCCCCTTTTTTCATTTTATTCTATAAAAATACTATTTTCTCAGTTCTAAGATAATGATCATTTATGCCAACCCAATACAATTACTGTATAGTTCACTTTATAATCAAATTGTGCCACTAAAACACAAGAAATTCTTTTACTAAGGATTACAATTTAAATCAGAAATGGATGTTAGCAATACTATGTAATTATGTAATACATTGTAAAATGGTCCTAACCTTCAAAGGTCTAAACAGCATAGTTAGCATATACAGGATCACAATTCAAATAAAAGCAAATAAACTTATTTCCACCATAACGTGCATAGTAGCTCTTTATGCTATCAATCAGCAAGGGTGCTGATTTATTTTTAACATTAACATTGAAAATATAACTAAAATGTTATTTTTAAAAAAATTTTAATTATAGTTTCTACTATTCATTCAATGGTTATTTACTCAACATAAATCAGTTATCAAGAATTAAGTTCAAGACTTTAAAAAATCTTACCCTTAGAAGCTTCTCTGTTCCTTAAATGAGGAGGAATATAACGTCCTTCTAAGAAAAAAAAGAAAAATCATCTTTACAAAATCTTTAAAATGAAAGTTCTTTACAAACAAGGTGACCAAAGTGGAAGGGAGAAGAAAGCTTATCAAAGAAGATGTACCTAATATTTAGCTCAACTAACTTAGGAAAAACATCAGGGTCTTAGTGAACAGAAGATCTTCTTCTCCCTTGCTAAGTTTATAATTTATTAATAAATTTACCACTAAGGAAAAACAAACAAAAATCTAAGATTATCAGGGAGTAGGGGGAGGGAGGGAGATGAAAGTCAATTTGTAAAGAAAAAAAAACAGAAAAACTTGGGAACTACTGAAATTGGTTGAAGATTTCCCTAGCCAAGTTGGGATAGTTCTTGAATTAATTTTTTTCTAAGATGATTGCTTAAAGCTAACAAATGAGAGCGTCATGGAGGAGAGAGGAGTGAGGAATCTTGATTTTATAATCATCTTTGGTAGAAAACCAGAGACATTTAAGTATAGGGCAGCTTTCGATTCTACCTTGGAAAGTAAAACTACAAGTCAGGGTTAGAAAACTATGAAGAGGAGAGTAAGGGTAGAGAGGTGTTTATATCAATGAATGTCACTTTGCTCTTTAATTTAATGAGTAAATTCTCCAAGTAAAAAAAAATGATAGATTTCACTGCTCTTGATTTGATATATTTTCAAATTATTCAAGCAAGAGTGGTGAGTTCTTAAGTGCTTATTTTGAATGTGATAATCCCATTGATAAATTTGACTTTTTTTTTATCTTTACACTTTAGATTAATTCAAGAACTATTCCTACTTGGAATAGTAGTTCCCAAGTTATTTTTATATGTGTTTTTTCCAGGAAAAAATGGGATTACTAAACTTCTAAAGACTGGAATGGCAAAAAGATCTGATCAAAGTCAACTCATTTGTCTATAGTGCCTTTGCAGTTTTTAATGATAAAAGATTAAAACTAAAACAATTCATTTGGCTAGTATGCATCTAAAAAAAGTAATTCCAACCTCATCCATATAGCAAATCTCTCCCATATCTTATATTACTTCCAAATCAGTCACCAAAACACTATAACAGATAATCTTGGTTCTGATCTAACTAAAAGGGAAATCTTTTGGTCCATGAGAAAAGAGTTCAGTTTAAACTCCCTACTTTTTTTTTTTTTAAACTGGGTCAAATACCTTCCCCACTAACACAACACTAATTGTACCAGTGGACAGAACAAAACTACTAAGGTAAATTCAAATGTCCCATGGGGCTGTTATACCTGGTTAAAAAATTTACCAAATTAAGTTAAAATCCAAATCTTTGAATTTTTTATAAATGATAAGTCTAGTTTTAAGAGCTTCCTGGCACTCTTTGACATAAGGGGGGAAAAAAAGCAGCCTCCCCCCCCAACTTTATACTTACTACTCGCTGTACCTCCTCCACTTTGATTATCTGAAGAATTCAGGTCTAGGCCAGCAAACTAGAAGAAAAGAGAAGCAAAGAAAACTATGCTGTCAGTACACATTAAACAGCTCAGGAAAAGAAAAATCACAGAATCATTAAGGGTCAATTTCTAGCTTTTGCTGTTACTATCTTGACCTATGACTTTTGGGTCATTCTTAAAACCAGAACCTGTTTCCTAACCTAAAAATGCCTGCCTGTATCATAGTTCCCCATCTTAAGGTTTGTGGGAGACAGAAATGAGATTATCTTTATGGCTATTGTTTTTAAAAGTCTTACTACTGGGGAAATACTGGAGCTAGAGAATTTGTTAGCTTTATAATTTGAAGTTCCTGTGAAAACTAAACTAATCTTACATGTAAAAAATATGCTAATCCAAGGCTTCACATTATTTTTGTAAAAATATTGACCCCAATATAGGGTTATATCATGCACCCAAATCTGGCTTTTTCAAAAGAGTGCAGTTTATAGATTTTCCCAATGAATAGATAATCTATCTTTATACCTCATTTTAAAGGATGGAGCTATCTATCTAGAACTAATAGTTCTAAGGCCATTAGTTATAAGGCCATCTGTTTAAGGATTAAGCCAGGATGTAAAGTGACTCAAAACTGCCCACTACTTTCCTGTGCCTCAATTTCCTGATCTGTAAAAGTTAACCTCGATCCAAAATTCTCAGGGGTTCAAGTCCCTCCCAGTTTGGGCCTATAAAATCTTTCATATAAAATTGTTTTCCTTAGGGAAACATGTTAGTATGATTGACTTTTAAAATTTCAATTTCTAATACAAACTTCAAGTTCTTTAGCTCTTTCCTACCTCTTTTAATCTCAATCACTCCTAAAGGTAACATTCCCTATTTAAACCTTTCACCTGCATTTTTTATTTAATCCCATTGAGTAAACTTCAAAATGCTAGGGTCAAAAGTATCTTTTACCCTGGAAAGTGGACTTCAGTGGGAATTCACTGAAAGCATCATTATAACTACAGAAATGATTCACATATTAAAAAAGCTCATTGAGCTTTATAAGGATGAATAATTTAAAAGTTTAAGTCACTGGATAAAGACATGACACACTCATAAATGAGTGCCATATACACATGTGTATATATTAATCTGCTTAATGCATCATCTATGAAAATGTGTAAAGCATACCCATTCCTCTTCTGCAGAGTAAGACCCATGTATACCTTCTTGTTTTTAACCCCAAGATGTAATCCATATTCATACTAAAATAAAAGCTTGTCCAGTTTTTTTTTTTAAATTACATCCATAAAGAGCCCTATCCTATGAATATCCAACATGTTTGGAGGCTACAAAAAACAATCTTTAAAATTGAAAGAAAGCTCTTTAATTTTAAAATCTATAAGGCAGTTTTTAAAACTCCCTTCAATTCCTATTATTTATAAATTTCTAAGAGCTTCATCCAGAAAGCCTAATTAGCATGAGCTATAGTATCCAGTGCTTAAATTTGTGTTTATGGAAGCTTTACAAAGGTCAAGGTCAACTCTATTCTGTATTCAAGGAGGGTTCTAATTCATTTCTAAAATTCTAGAAGGTTTCTTAACACTAAGACACCACTTCATTTATGGTAAAACAAAGTCACACTTACAAATGCCAATTCACAGACAAATGATGGCATCATTATGAAACAGATCCCTCAAAGTCCTCCAAATTGCAAATCCCCAATCCTCAGATTCCCGATCATTGTTGCCAACCCGTTCTAGTAGGCTGTTGCATAAGGCTAATTTTGGACAAGTACGTTTTATTGGCAAACACACCTAATAAATAAAGACTATAAGACATTTGCTTTCAAAACTTAATAAAATCAAGTACAAGTAAAATATCCCAATGGATATTTGGATAAACCCTGAATGGTCTCCTAGCAGCCCATGACAGAGGAACTCTTGTTAACACACCTGCAGAATTAATCAAGTACCTGAATTCATTTAAACATAACAATGGACTTCTCGGAAAAGGCCTAAGTGGCATTGCTATAATCCTCTCCATGCCACATCCTTTCAAGTAATTATCACACATACAAAAACTGGGATTTTTTCCTCAGATGTATATAAACTATAGATGAATGCCCTCCAACACTTCATCACAAAATTCTATTCCATCAAAATCGGGGAATTTCCCAATTTTTTTCCTTTCAAACCTCCCATGCCTGATGGCCAAAATTCAGGCCCACAAGAGTAGAAGCATCACAAATGGCAAACAACGTTTAAGGGGGTAATGCTGCCTCTTGACCCTAAGTACTTGAATATCACCCCCCCCACTTCCACATCTCCACTACCCGGCGCAACGGCGCACGGACCGGTCCATTCCTCCTCCCCTCCCCCCCGCCCCCCCCACAATCCCTTCTCGGCCCATCTGCGTCACAAAACTTTCCACTCCGGAAACGCTGCTTCGCCAACCGGGACAGTGGAATCAAAGATCTCCCTTCAAAAGGGAGATAAAACAAGTTCCAAACCCTTTAAACCAACGAGAATGACTTAAAAATAGGGTTTCCTAGTTCCCACTAGGTGCTTTTCGACTCCTCCGCATCCCTTGCGCTGGCGGCTTCTCGCTCGCCCCCGCCCCCCACTCCGCTAGCGGGCCGCAGCGCCGCCCAGCCACGCAGCAGCACACAAAGGAGGCCGCCGCCATTACCCAGAGCGAAGGCCGTCAGCCCGCGCGCCCCCGCCACTTTGTGTAAGGTCTTCCATCCCTCTTCATTCACACCTTCCAATAGATAAAACAGCCCTAGCCAAATACCAAAAACAGCCACTACCCGGCTAATGCAAAGGCCTACTCAAAAGCCAGCTTCAAAAGGCACCAACACCCTCAGAGAGTAGCACAAAAGACTCTAGACAAAGAGCCCCCTCCAGCTCGCGCGCACCCAACCCCCCCCCTCGGCGCGCGCTCCCTTCTCCCTCCCGACTCACTTGCGCACGCTCGCACAAAAGCCGCCATTGTGCGCGGACCACGGACAATACCTCGGGCGAGCCGGGCCCAACACCAAGCCCGCCTCTCCTAGGTCCTTTTCTACATGCTGTTCCCCGACCTTCTCTCCGACTTCTCTCTCTTCCCCTCCACAACCCTGGGAAGGCGACTTACTCGGGCCCGGGACATATGGCCCAAGAGCCAGAGTTCTCGCAGACCAACAGGGTTTAGCACTGCGCCACAGGCCAGGCTTGTGGGGGGAGGGCGGGAGTATGATGAGATCCGCGCGGCGCCGAGCCCCTTCCCTCCTCGCCGTCTTACCTGCTGATCCAGCCCGAGCGCATTCTCCACCGCCACATGACTCATCCCTGAAGAGTACCGGGGACTCTGGCGTTACCACTGCGGATCAACTGTGTGTGTGGGATGTCTCACCGCAAAGCACCTCTCACCGGGGAACTGCGGCTCTGGAACGCCCGGCGCGGCCACGGCCCTAATATACCCACTCCGACGGCTTGTACGTCAGCACGTAAGACGTGCCCGTCCCCCGTCTCCTCCTCTCCTTACCCAGCCCACACCTCCCCCTACTGCCACCACTACCACTTCTCTTTTCTGGTTGCCGTGCCAATCAGTCAGTCCTAACCTCGCGGGAACAATCCGTATATTCTCCCACTGCTTCAGCAGAGCAAAGTCCTCAAAAATTCGCGAGAGCTTCTTTTTCACTAAAACCCCCCCTATGTCCGTTCCCCTCCCCCCTCCCCCCACCCCCCCTCGTCCTCGAACCCTCAAGCCCTCGCGAGAACTCCTCTTCCCCGATTTGTACCAGACTTGGAGCGCTCAAGATCTCGCGAAAATTCTTTTTCTCTTCACCCTCCCCCCTAATTCTCCTTCCTCTTTCTGCTCCTTGTCGCTGGGCTTGGGAGATCTCGTGAGATTTCTCCGTTCTAACCTGCCCCTCCCCCGCCCCCACCCCACCCCCACCCGCCTGCGTGTTGCCTCCCTGAAGTCCGAGCTATCCAGAAAAAGGCCGAGAGCGGAGAATGTGGAGGGTCATGTGACCGCAGATGCCGGGCGCAGCGGCCATTTTGGAAAGCGGGGGATGGTGGCGTGGACGGAGTCCCAAAGGGGGCGGTGAGGGAGCGA
>JAJPUD010002460.1:0-181758 GCA_023553655.1 Myrmecobius fasciatus | reverse complement strand
GCGCGGGCGCGCGCCCCCTCTCCCATACTACGAGGGGGGAAACAATGAGACAATCACCCGCAGAAACGACGCCAATTGTTACGCACCTCCACTGGGGGGGGGGGACCCTGACACCTCCCCCCCTGCCCCCGCTGCGCCTACGCGGGAACTCCGGCTTTTTCTCCCGGGTTTCTAACCCCGCTCGGGTGGAGGGGTGAGTGGGGCAGGCAGGGGTACTTGGCACCCTCTTCCTTCCCCCTTCTTCCTGAGTTAGTCTGGATCTCGGGGGTCTGCTTGGCTGGTCCGGGCCCTTTAGCAGTGTCTGTGCCTCCTCCGCGGAGCCCGGCGGCTTGGCCTCTGCCCCCCCCCCCCGCGGGCACAGAACGGTTCTGTTAGGGCACAAAAATGAATCATCCAGTTTTTTGTCTAAAAGCAAAGTGTGCCCTATCTCTAGTTCATTATGGGATGTGAGTAGGATGGGTAGGTTGAATTCAGTAAAAAAAAAAAAAAATTCATTCAGATTATTCAAGTCAAAAAAATGAATAGTATATGTTTTGTGCCATGCCTTAAAAGTTATTGAATTTAGCCTCCTGCAGAAACAGAACATTAGAAGAGTATCTGGTGAATGATGACCTGGAATTGATTGAATCCAACTCCCTCATTTTACGAATGAGGGAACTGAGGCACAGAAAGAAGTGATTCACCCAAATTTCCAAAGGTTGTATGCAGGATGATAGGGTTTCCAATCCTGATCTTTACAACATCCAAATCCAAATCCAGTGTTCTTCCCACCATATCATGCTGCCTCTATTAATAGGAAGGAAAGGGGAGAGAAATACAGCACTGAACATTAAGAAAGCTTCCACGGAAATTCCGAAACCGGAGTAGGAAGCACTTTTGAGAGTATTTGGGTAAAGTCAAAAGGGTAAAAAAAAAAAAAAAAAAGGTAAAGTCAAAAAACAAAAGTGATTCTGTCATTGGAGAACAAGTCCACGTGAATATATAGAGGAAGTAGATGAATTGGAAAACATCATCAGTCTAGTAAAAGCATTAATAGGAGGTATGGAAAACTTCAATTATCCAGACCTCTGCTGAAATTTTACCAAAAGCAGAAAACTTAATGTTTTGTTTTGTTTTTTTTTTACTTAATTTTATCCTTAAAAAAAAGATAAACCAACAAAGGAATAGTTGATTCCGGATCCCAGCAGGAGTTTGCTGGGGTAGAAATAACCGTGGAGGGAAGTAACCACTCCTTCATTAGTAGTGACTTTTTGTTGTTCAGTTCTGTCAGATTCTTGGTAACCCCATTTGGGGTTTTCTTGGCAAAGATTTAAATGGTTTGTCATTTCCTTCCCCAAATATTTTACAGATGAGGGAAGAGGCAAACAGTTAAGAGACTTGTCCGGGGTCACATAGCTAGTACGTTTTTGAGGCTAGATTTGAACTCAGGAAGATGTTTTTACTGACTTCAGGCCTGGCACTCTCAATTTTTCCACCTCTACCCTAAAGTTAGTAATGGAAGAGAGGAGATCATGGCATAGCTTGAACTATGACCAAGATTTCTGGGAAAGCAGATTTCACAGAGTTGAAAAAGAAGATCCCATGAAATTAAAGGGGAAATGAATTCAGGAAGCATGGTTGATGCTCATGAATGAAATTCTGAAAAAAAAAAAAAAAAAAAAAGGGAATTCCAACAAGGAAAAATAAGATTTCTCTAAAGAGGCCAATGTATGTATACAGGAAACTTGCCCACCAACTAAAGTGTACAGAGATACACACAGGTAAAAGAGAATGAATAAAAAGCAAGTGTCATGATCCTTTTAAAATACTGTCAGGAATGCTAAATGTCAGAATGAGCTGAAGCTAGCAAAGAAAGCCATGCACAATAAAAAGATTTGATTTTGATTGTTTTTAGAGAGGAGCAGGAAGACTTGAAGAGATAGGACCTTTCCTTAGATGGAAAGATAACTAAAAATGGAGAGAAAACAGAACTGCTCAATTCTCATTTCCTGTTTTCTCTGCAAAAGTGAATGACCTTTATACTGTTAGTGACAGAACAAAAAAAAAATGACTAATAGGGAGTTGGTATCTCAAGGTAAATAAGAAGATACTAAAGGAGCACATAATTGCCTTCAGTGAATTTCATTCACCATGTCACTTCATGCTTAATGAAATCTAAGGATCACATACAAAATCCTTTGTCATTCAATGTCCCTTGTAACTTATCCACACCCCTTCTCAGCCTTCTAATACACGTATACCTTGTTTTATTGAACTTCGAAGATAAGGTTTGTTTGTTTTTTTAATTTACAAATTGATGATTTGTGACAATCCTGTGTGGAGTAAATCTGTAAGCTCCATTTTCCCAACTGAATTGGCTCACATAGTCTATCACATTTTGGTAATTCTTACAATATTTAATTCATTGTATTATTTTAAGAAATTGCCACAAACACCAAAACCTTCTTCAACCACCCTAATTAGTCATTACTGAGAGACTTTTAGACAAGACCTTCCACCAGCAAAAAAATTACCACTCACTGAAGGCTCAGATCATAATTAGGATGTTTTTAAATTAAGGTTTGTACATTTTTTAGACTATTACAGACTTAGACTACAGTGTAGTGTAAACTTTTATGCATTGGAAAACCAAAAAACTTAAGGCAATTAATTTTATTGTGATAATCACTTTATTGCAATGGTCTGAAACGGAATCGGAAATGTCTCCAAAGTATTTCTCTTTATCATATCATATCTTACCACTACACACCTGTCAGATTGGCTAAAATGACAGGAAATGATAATGATAACTGTTGGAGTGGATGTGGGAAAACTGGGACACTGATACATTGTTGGTGGGACTGTGAACGGATCCAACCATTCTGGAGAGCAATTTGGAACTATGCTCAAAAAGTTATCAAACTGTGCAAACCATTTGACCCAGCAGTGTTTCTACTGGGCCTATATCCCAAAGAGATTTTAAAGGAGGGAAAGGGACCCACATGTGCAAAAATGTTTGTGGCAGCTCTTTTTGTAGTGGCAAGAAACTGGAAATTGAAAGGATGCCCATCAATTGGAGAATGGCTGAATAAATCATGGTATATGAATGTCATGGAATATTATTGTTCTGTAAGAAACGACCAACAGGAGGATTTCAGAGAGGCCTGGACAGACTTGCATGAACTGATGCTGAGTGAAATCAGCAGAACCAGGAGATCATTATACACAGCAACAAGACTATATGATGATCAATTCTGATGGACATGGCTCTCTTCAACAGTGATGTGATTCAAACCAGTTCCTATTGTTCAGCGATGAAGATAGTCATATACACCCAGAGAGAGGCCTGTGGGAACTGAGTGTGAACCACAACACAGCATTTTAACGCTTTCTGTGAATATTTCCATGCATTTTGTTTTCCTTCTTAGGTTGTTTTTTCTTCTTCTCTTTCTAGATCTGATGTTTCTTGTGCAGTAAAATAACTGTATAGATATGTATGCATGTATTGTATTTGTCATATAATTTATCCTATTTAGCATGTATTAGATTACCTGTCATCTAGGGGTGGGGGGAAGGAGGGGAAAAGCTTGGGGAAAAAAGGTTTTTGCAAAGGTCATGTAGAAAAATCACTCATATGTTTTGTAAATAAAAAGCTTTATTAAAAAAAAAATCATCACTTGGAGCCAAGGAGACAAGGAGAGTGAATTGCATTAAATGATTCCATGGTGTTCAACATATCATATCATATCTTTGATCCAGTGATATGGCCTCCTGCTGTTCCTTAAAAAAAGATCCTCCATCTGACTCCATGCATTTTCTCTGGCTATCCCCCTATCTAGAAAGCTCTCATCTCTAATTTTTTATTTTCTTCAAGTCCCAACTAAAATCCTCTCTTCTGTAGGGAGCTTTTTCCAACCACTGTTAATTCTAAGTGCTTTCTTTCTTTTAGTAATTTGATCTTTTTTCCTGTATATAGCTCATTTGTTCATATCTGTTTGCTTGTTGTCTTCTATTAGATTGGGAGCTCTTTGAGAACAGGGAAAGCCTTTACTTTTTGTATCTTCAGCATATAGTACAGTGCATGGTACCTTCACACTTCATAAATGTTTATTGACTTGACTTGGCCTAGATGAAATACATTCTCAGATTGTGAAAGAACTAGTGATAAAATAATTAAGCTACCGTTAGCAATATTTGAAAGGTCATGGAAAACGATATACCACAACATTGGAAAAATCACAAATGTCTCAATTTTCAAAACAGGGAAATGAACAGTCTCAAACTATTAACCAGTGAAATTGACTTTGATTCTTGTGAAAACTCTAAAATGGCCCATTAAAGAGATATATTTACCAAAAATCTGGAAAGAGAAGTGATGATTACAAAAAACTATCATAGCTTCATCAAGAACAAATAATTTTTGACACCTCATTTTTTAAAAAAGAGTTAATAAGGAGATAGATAAGGAGAGTGCTATGGACATAGTCTACCTGGATTTTAGCAAAGTTTTTTATAAACTTTTTCATTCTACTCTATTTGAGAAGATGGAAAGGCATAGATTAGGTGATAATGCAATCAGTTGGACTTAAAATTAGTTGAATGAGCAAATTCAAAGCATAGTAGCTAATGGTTCACAGTAAGCATGGCAAGAAGTCTCCAGTACAGTACCCCCACAAATGAATGCTTAGCTCCATGATTAACATTTTTTCCCAGGGGCTTGGATAATGACAGAGTAATTTGCAGATGACATTAAACTAGGTAACATAATTTATAACATTCGAGATTCAAAAAGCTCATGACAGTCTAAAGTAGTGGTTTTTTACCTGGAAATCCATGGATAGATTTCTGGGAGTAGTGAACTTGAAAGAGAAAAAAAAAAAATCACGTTCCTCCCCCTGCCCCTCAACTGAATTTCAGCATCTACTTCAATTGTGAACAAGCATCATTCTGACAAAGAATCTCTGAGTTTCATCAGACTATCAAAGAGTTTCATGGCACAAATAAGTGAAGAATCCTTGGTCTAGAGCTTAGGCTTGAGTTTAATAATTGGAAATTCAATAGAGAAAAGTGTCGAGTCTTAGAATTGAGTATGAAAAATTAACATCATTAAAGTAATATGGGAGATCATGATTAGATAGCAGTTCCAGTGATTTTGGTGGACTAGAAGTTCAAGTTGAGTCAGCCCTCTGATGTAACAAGTTAATGCTGTCTTAAGAAATAGTCCAACTGTACCCTCCTTTGTCCAGATCTCGTCTACTTTGTTCAGTTCTAGACTCCATGGTTTTAAACTGGAAATTGTCAAAGGAGGCAACTGGATAAGAAAGTTATTGAGTTCATATCATATGGGGATTGATCAAAAGATCTGGGCTTTAACCTAGAGAAGACAAAACTGGGAAGAGGAGTTGGAGGTGCACATGAGAGCTCTTTTCAAGTATTTGAAAAGCTGTCATGTGGAAAAGGGATTAGATTTGTTTTTCATGGGCCAGAAGAAAAAAAAAATGTATTATAGTCTATAGATGACTGGCTTAAGTTCTATCTCTGACATTGAGAGACTGTGTCACCCTAGACAAGTTACTTAACCTAATGCTTTAAGCCCCAGCTTCTTAAACTGTGGATCAAGCCCATATGGGGTTTCATAACTAAATGTGGAGGTGGGTTGCAAAATTTAGAAATTTATTATCAAATATTTAATTTGTTTACCTGTTTTGTATATCTATAGACCCAAGTTCACACAAAAATTTTTCAAGTGATAAGGGGTCAGGAGTGGGAAAGCCCCACAAACCAACTCTATGACAATACTATATAGAGAAGGTGCCAACCAACCCTGTAGAATTTCCTCATCCAGGAAATTTCCTATAGAAATGAAATCACATATCCAGCCTATGTCTCTGTCACTTTTTAGTCTCAGAGCACAGGACCAGGAGCAATGAAGTGGAAGTTTCAAAAAGGTCAAATTTGACTTGATGTCACGAACTTCTTAAGATCTGCCCAAAAGTGGAATCAGCTGCCTAAATAGGTGGTGGATTCTCTGATTTTACAACCTGGATGACATCTTGTTGCATATATTATAATGTGGAATCCTTTTGTGAATGAACTAGTTCGCTTCTAATTCTTAAAAATTTATGATTTTTGTGCTGAAAATCCATTTTCTCTGTTGTTTTTATATATAATCTCAAGTGTAAGAGCAGGTAGGGAAAGAAGTATTACAGAATAGATGAGGTACTTGCAACAATCACCTCCACCCTAGAAATAGCCAGTTATCTGATCTCCTATCAGTACATTTTCATGAGAAAAGATAAGGATGGGTTTGTTTGGGATTCAAAAAAGCTGTGAAGTCTGATATCATTTCTGAGAGTAAAGATAGTTTACCGTACAAACAAGCTCCTAGTCTCTATAGGTTATCAAATACAGAATCAAGTATATATTTCCCAAGAGAATAATGAGTATTTCCCACTGACCTAGTTCTATTTAGTATGTCTACAAATTCTAGCATTTGATGTCTTTTAGAACTACATTTGCAAAAACTGCAAAGGGTAAATAAAAACAAACCAATAAACAAAAAAATCAACAAACATTTATTAAGCACACCTACTAAGTGCTAGGCACTATGCTAAATAGTGTCTTTTTTTGCAATAAAAATCTGCTGATTATACACACACACACACACACACACACACACACATACACACACATACACATATACATATACACAAAACCAACCTCTACACCTTTTGCCAATTTGGGTTTACAATAGAGTGATTAAAATAATCGGCTCACATTTTTATGGAAATAGAAACCATATTCAACACAAGGTCATTAAAGTTACAAAGGAAATTTTAACAATCTACTATTCAAAGCTAATATTTACATCCAACTTAAGGGTTTGAAAAGTGCTTTACAAATGTGAATTCATTTTATCCTCACAGCAACTTAGGCACTATTATCCCCATTAATATTTGTTGTTTTTTCAGCTGCTGTTGCTGTGTACAATGCATTCCTGGTTTTGCTTGTTTCTTTCAGCATCAGTTCATGTAAATCTTTCCAGGTCTTTCTATAATCAGCTTGTTCACCATTTTTTATAGAATAATAATATTCCATTACCTTCATATATCACAGCCATTCACCAGTTGATGGGTATCCATTCCTTTTCCAGTTCTTTGCTACCACAAAAAGATCTGCTACACACATTTTTGCATATATGGGTCCTTTTCTCTCCTTTATGATTTCCTTGGGATACAAAGCCAATAATGGCACTGCTAGGTCAAAGTTTATACACAGTTTTATAGTCCTTTGGGCATAGTACCAGGTTGCTCTCCAGAATGGTTGCATCGTTTCACAACTCCGCCACTAATGCATTAGTGTCCCAGTTTTCCCACATCACCTCCAACATTTATCATATTTTCCTGTCATCTTAGCCTCATCATTTAGTGTTTTAATGTTTTTACTTCTTTAAGCTGACTGGATGAAGTCTGAGTAAATCATGACTAGGAAAGAACCTCTTCCTCATCCTTTTTCTTTTCCTTTTTAATAATGAAAGCCATTTCAATCTATTTCTCACAATCCACATTTCAAAAATGCTAATTGAATGATTGTAAATAGAAAATACCACAAATGAGGAGGTCAGATTTCTAAGACAAAAATGTCTTTGAAAACTATTTTGATAATTCTATCAGAACACCAGCATCTTAGACCAGAAAAATAAAAACAAAAGCAAAAACATAGTTTGAAATTCACTGAACTTTAATTGTGTTTCCTTTTTGCAAAGATTGGCAAAAAGAAACAAAAGAAGACCTTCATAAATCATATCTAAAGGAGATGATTTCAAACATGAATTTTTTAAATGGAAAAAATTCAGAGCACAGACACTAGAGTCAGAAAGGACTTTTATATAAATCCCACCCCTACATAGTACTAGTGAAATTCCATTTCCTCAACTGTTAAAGTGAGCCAGAAGAGAGGATGGGCTAGTTGACTTAGGGTCCCTTTCAACTCTAGATCTATGATTCAACATATTTAGGATTACTTAGGCATAGTGGGGACTAGGTAGGAATGTGGGATTTATGGAAGCAATAGTTTTGGTTAAAAGAAAATGAGTAGTCTACCCTGTTCAGTAAAAAGTCAAAAGGAGACAAGAAAGAGATTTTTAATTATAGTATAGGGCATGATATGACCCTTTTTATTAATAAAAAAAATAAGTGGGAAAGAAGAAAAGAAACTAAATATAATTTTAGAAAAGTTAGAAATCCCACCACACTATTTTATGAGATTAGTATGGTCTTAATATCTAACTGAAGGAGAGAGAAAGTATAAAAAGAAAATTGTATGCCAATATCTCTAACACAAATATTGATGCCAAAACATTGAAGAATTTATTTAACAAAGAAGACACAATAACATGTCAAAAATATTGTACATGATAATCAGGTTGAATTTATGTTAGGAATACAGAGTTAGTTCAATATCTGAAAAATTATAAAGATAATAGATTGTCAATAACAAAACAATAAAAAATATATCTAGAGATGCAGAAAAAGCTTTTGGCAAAGTAAAACACCCTTCTCTGTTAAAAAAAAAAGATAAAAAAACCCCAAAGCAATAAGTGTACCTTTCCTAAATATGATAAATAGCATCTATCAAAACTAAGAGGTCATATTATCTCGTTTGGAAAATATATGAGGCCATTCCAATATGATCAACTGTAAAGCAAGGATATTCATTATCACTACTATTATTTTATATAGTTCTGGAAATGCAAGTTATAATAAGAAGAAAATAGAGAGGAAATAAACAGGCAAAGAAGAAACAAAATTAGCATTTTTTGCAAATGATTTATGTAGAGAACCCTTGAAATTCAACTGAAAATTAGAACAGCGACTCTAGTAAAACAAAATTAGTATATAAAATTAATGCTCCAAAAAAATCTATCTTTCTATTTATTGCCTAACAAATCCTGTAGAAAGAAATAGTAAAAGAAATTCTATGAAAAATAGGTAAAATGTATAATGTATAAAATATCTGTGAGTCTAGCTACCAAGACATACAGATGATATATATATGAATAGAACTACAAAATATTCTTTACAGAAATAAAAATAGGCCCTTTCCATTGTGAGCTACTTGCAAGTAGGGATTTATTATATGTTTATTATTTTTAAATTATATTTATTTATTATACTTGTATTCTCAGCTCCTAGCACTGTGCCTGGCATGTAGTAATGTTTTTTGATAGATCAATTGATAAGTAAGCAGTTCCAAATGATGGAAAGAAAAATTGAGAAGTCTTTCTTGATAATCCTTCATTCCATCACTTTACTATCTCCAGTTAGTTATTTATATCTTATTTATACTAATTGTTTTCATGTCAACTCTTCCATTAGACTCCAAATTCCCTGAAAGCAGGGAATCTTTTGCCTTTTTTATATTTACAATTTAGTAAGAAGTATGGCACAGAGTAATCATCGTTCAAAAGTAATAGTCATCAATAGCCATTTATTAAGCACCTACTATCAGGCACTGTGCTAAATACTGGATATGAAAAAAAGAAGCAAAAGACAGTCCCTTCCCTTAAGGAGCTCATAATCTTATGGGGGGAGGGGGGAAGACAACAATCAAACATGCATTTAAAAAATATATATAGGATAAATTTTGTTGTTTAGTCATTCAGTTGTACCAGACTCTTCATGATCCCATGGACCATAGCATACCACGCCCTTCTAAACTCTACTTTCTCTTGATAATAGGAAATAAAAGAGAGAAGGCAATAGAATTAAGATTGGTTGGGAAAGACTTCCTATAGATGGGCATACAGAGGCTCACTAGAGATAAAATGAACAATTTCAAGCTTATGCATTTCATCAAGACTTTCCTTGATGGAGAGAATGATCACACTCTTCTCTGTGGCTGTAACAGGGTTGTAGTCAATGAGAATTTGAGAGCACTGAGTTGTTCTGGCTTCCACTTTTAAGAGAGGACAGGTTCAGCGAAGAGATTTCTGAAAGGAGAGAGTTCAAGGAAAAAAGACAAAATACAGGGAAGGCAGTGCCTTCATCATGTCCCCATTTCCAGCTTACTTCAACAGAGACTTTGGGGAATTTTCCTTTGGGTAAAATTAGGGATTCTCTTTCAATTGAGCCGAAATATGTCATGCTCAGTGGAGAAACTTATTTACTCTCCCAAGAAATTAGCCTGGTATATTCTAATCTGTATAATTTCTCTTATTTCTGCGTGCTGTCAGCTTGGATAAAAGGAGTTTATTCATTATTCACTACGTTTGATTGCCCGTGTAAAGGGCATTTTGTGGGATAGGATTCAAATTTTCAAATAGAAGATGGGGTACATTAAACTACTGTGATAAAAGTGACCGGAACCCAAAAATTATTTCCCCTAGACTAACTGTGGCAAGGAATGTAGATATAATTCTGGTATGGTATCTCTTCTCCAAGAATAGCAAAGCAGCAAGAAAAGAATCAAAATCTTCCTCGGAAAGGGGTAGGTAGGGCTCCAGGGCAAGACACCTCCCTGAAATCCTATTTTGATAAACTCATGTTGACAAACACATAACTTAGATGGACATATATACCTCATAGATATAGATACATATATGCATGCATAATATACAAAAACACAGCTTATAGATGGCATAAATTGATACGACCTGGAATCTGGTCCATCTTTGCAGAGGAATAGTACAATTGTGTGGCACCATCAGTCGCCTGACTAGAGAGAAGGCAGATGGGATCTATTACTACTTCAACTGGATGATGTCTCCTATCTCCATTAGGGATATCAAATAAGAACTATATTTATCTGTTACCTTTTAAATAGCTCTACTCTAGGAGGTATGATTCTAAGGGGTTCAGATTGCAAGCTGCTTCCTTGATCACTTTCATGGGTAATCTTAGCTTATCACCCAATTTTTATCGCCCAATGCTGGTTACACAAAAAATCATAACAAATAACCACCAAACCTCTTTATCAAAGAAAGTAGAAAAGAGAAATCATAGATGTTATATAAATTAGAATATACTGAAGAATACTCAAAAGTAAATAAATTCTTCAGTTGGAAGTAAGGTAAAACCCTTGGCTCAAACAAGAAGAGAGGAAATAACAGAAGTCTGGTCTCAGAAGTGAAGGAACATTATTAGTGTGATAACTTTCCCCATGGTCTGCAATTTGGGACTCTAATCTGTACTTCATCTCTCTTGAGCCATATCTCTTAAGATCCTCTCTTGATTTTTTTTTATCTCCAATGAAACAGAAATAAGTCCCTACTCTGCTCATGCTGTATTATGGCTTAATATTCTCTTAGTCAGTAGCATGCGCCCATACACATACATATGGTGCAGCAACTGCAGAGCACTGCTTATAAAATAAGTGTGTTACACATAAAAGTTTTTGCACAAACAATATCAGTGCAGTTAGAATTAGAAGGGAGATGCCTGGGGAAAAATCTTTGTAGTAAATATCTGATAAAGATAGGATATCCAAGATATAAAGGAATTGAAAAATATATAAGACTAAAAGACATTACTCAAAAAACAAATAGTCAAATGACATGAATTATTGTTCTCAAAAGAAGGGGAAGCTATGACTAACTAATATGATAAGTGCAAATCAAAACAACTCAGGTTCTGCTTCATACCCATCTGATTAACAAAGATGACAAGTAAAATGACAAATTATTGGATGGTTTGTCAGTAGACAGGAACATTACACCTTATTAGGGGATCAACCATTCCAGAAAGCAATTTGGAAGAATACCCTTCCCCCAAATCATCTTCATAGCATTTGACTTATTATCACTAGTAGCCACAGATCCAAAAGAGGTCAAAAAAAGGGAAAGAATATGTTATGTACAGAAAAGTTTGTGACAATACTTTTCTATTATATATTATATATTACAGTATATAATATATTATATTTTCTATTATAACAAAAAGAAATTAAAGAATTTGAGATTTGAAGGTGACTTCAGCCACCATCTTGAACCCAGTTCTTCCTAGTTTTTGAGATTAGTCCTTAATTGACTATGCCCCTTCAGAAATTATGAAGAACAAATCCAATTCCTTCTCTACATGACAACCTTTTGGATACTTGAACCTCTTCAGTCTTCTCAACTAAATATGACCAGCTTCTTAAACCAGTCTTCATATTGAATTTCATCTTATTAGGTTCATCCCACTAGCCAGTCAAGATCCTTTTGGATCTTGAATCTGCTATCTAGCATGTTACCTATCCCTCCCAGTGAGGTGTTATTTGCAAATTTCATGATAATAAAATCTGTGTTTTTGTCTAAGTCACTGATAATGTTAAGTAACACTGGATGAAACACAAAACCCTGGGGAAACTTCACTAGAGACATCCTGACCTCCTGATGTTAAACCATTAACAACCACTTTTTGAGATTAGCTATCAAACCAGTTCTAAAAACAATTGATTATATAACCTATATGTTAGATGTATAATATATAAGAATGTATAACATTAACTTCCTAAACAAATAATGATTATGTATAATGAATATACTATTGACCATCCTCTCAAGGCCAGCTTGCTATTTCTCCCCGCAAGATCTTAGGGTTCTGGGCAGCTAGGTGGTGCAGTGGATAGAGCACCAGCCCTGAAGTCAGGAGGACCTGAGTTCAAATTTGGTCTCAGACACGTAACATTCCGTAGCTGTGTGACCCTGGGCAAGTCACTTAACCTCAATTGCCTCAGCAAAAAAAAAAAAAAGCCAAAATAAGATCTTAGGGTTCCCTAATTGTTTAGAGTATTTCTTTCTTCTACCATAAGTTCAAGCTCTACTAGCTATATCTATCAATTTATAAGGGGATCAGTGATTAGCATTCCACTATCATTTAATTATGCAATACAGGGGAAACTAGAAGGTAAAGTGGAAGGTAAAAAGGATAGGTTTGCAGACCTAGAGTCAGGAAGACTCATCTTAAGTTTACATCTGTCCTCAGATATTTTCTAGCTGTGTGATCTGGGACAAGACATTTAACCCAGTTTACCTTAAGTTCTTCATTATAAAATGAGCTGGAGAAGGAAATGGCAGATCACTCCACTGTCTTTGCCAAGGAAACCCCAAATAGGCTCACAAAGAATTGAATCTGATTGAAATGACTGAACAACAAAAACAGCCTTTAATGCAATGCATGGTGCATAATAGTTGGTTAATGTTTGTTGAATTGAATAGAATTAGTCTTATGTAATCATGATTGACCATTACATTGATCATAGTTCTTAAAGCTTTCAAAAGTCTCTTACAATGACTATATTGTGTAATATTCTCCTGATTCTAGACTTTTCACTATGTCTTGGTTCATAAAAAACTTCTCAGGTTTCTTGGAATCCATTCTTATTTTTTCCCCAGAGAAATAACATTCCATTATATCCATATGTAATATAGATCTGAAGGATGTATAGTCCTGATCAGCTTGCTAGGATGCCATCTCCACATGGAAGAAAGTAGAAAGCTGCTTCTGGGAGAATTATTATGAGGGATGTACCTTTGAAAGATTTTAGCATTTCCAAGCAAGTATGGACTTTGTACAACTGATTCCATCTGGCATTGCAGAAATGAGTGATTAATCTATTTAATAATGTATATATTATCAGATGTGGTTCATGTGTAGGCTGATTTACTGAACTTTTTTTTCCTTTCCTTTTAGAGCTTTGTTACAAAGAGGGGCTTGCTGGATGAGGGTGGGATACATGTGGAAATGAAGGTGATACAAAAACACAGGGCATCAATAGAAACAAATTTTAATAAGAATTACATGTTGAAAATGAAACTAAAAATAAGTGACAAGCATTTGGCAAGTGCCCTTCTGATCTAAGATTTCATTCAAAATTTTCTTTAGATGAGTATCTGTATAATTTCAGACAGACTTTTTATGCTAAAAAAAATCTGACGTGAAATATTTATGGAAGTTTTTTCTTTCTATCAGAAAAATGTTCTCTATCTCTTCCACTGAAAATTACATCTATATCAAATGTGTTTTTAAAATTTGTAATAACTAGGCTACTCTGAAATTTCAATGAACTTTGATGGTTGTGTAAATTTACTGATAAATCTTTAGAACTGGATTTTTTTTTCTTTACTATATAAGTAGGAACAGTCTAGCCTTTCATCCCATTCCCACTGAGAACTTTTTGTGTGTCTCATATGGATACTGGTGTTTGTATCAGCACAGAGAAGGCTGATAGAAAACTAAGAGAAACTTTTAGGAGACTGGGGGAGTATGCCTTTCATCTGGAAATATCTAAGAAGACCAATGGCAGCTTTTTCATGGCTCTCCATCTGAATTTCAACTAGGTGGAATTAATCTTTGTAATAATTCCTATTCTTTGTTAAATTGCACCAGAATACACATGAATATTTTTTTTCACCATTTAGTGATGCAGGGGTAAAGTTTACAATGTGATTAGAAAGTATCAGTGGTTAAATTTTGCCCTTGGAATTAGTGCAACTTCTTAAAATACAAGGAACATGTCCTTAAAACTAGAAAAGATAGAACAAAAAGTGGCTAACAGTAATATCCAAATCACATACTTAGTTGCACTAAATGAATAAAAGTCAAATTGACCAAGTAAACTTCAACTTAGTGAACCCAAAGAATTAGCAGACATAATTGCTAAGCTACTGTCCAATATATTTGGAAGATATTAGAAAACAGGAGATGAAGGGCTGGAAAAGGTTCAGTATTATGATTTTTGAAAAAGGGAAAAAGAATAGTACCTATAAACTAGAGTGAGCCTGACTTTGATTACTGGAAAAATTCTAGAACATATAATAGAAAACCCTTGCTCAGATTTTCTCTTTCTCATGGATTATATAGAATATCTTCATATATTTCCTCCCTGACTCTAATCCAATATTGAGGCTGTGATATCTCTGGATTGAGTACAGGGTGATGAAAAATCTTCTAATTGGTTGTGGAGTTGAAATAACTAGTGATTTAGGAAAAAGTGAACCAAGACTGAATTTGTCTACAAAAGACACAACCTGAGAGAGTAGAAGGAGTTTCTAGAGTAGTGGTAGCTAGCAACAGAAGAAATATGTGGAAGAATTGTAAATCTAGGATGATGTCACCTTCAGAGAACATGAAAAGAGAAGGGCCAACTAGTACATAGCAGTATGGAAAGAGAAGAGTCAGCTATGCACTTCAGAAAGGCACCAATACTTAGAGTCTAGAAGAAGGACACATCTAAGGGAGATTTCATTAGGATTCTGTTTACCTCCATAAGAGGGGAATGGGGTGGGCAAGACCTTGCCAAGAGTGAGGAGGTTTCTTTTTGCCACTTGTGTTCCCTATGTGTATGTCTCACTGGCTTTGTACTTTGAGCCCATTCCCCTTAAGGAACTTTGATATACAAGAAGAAAGTAAAGTCCTGGTTTGGGAGGAATGTTTTGTATCAAGTGTTCTTACTACATTTTTAAAATAAATCCTTTTTCTAAGAGCATGGACTTCTGGATATCCTGAATTCAGATGTTTGCCTGAGGACTTTTTTTTTTAATCAAGGAGATGATTACTTGAGATCTAGAAAAAGAAGTCAATATGGTTTCATCATCATTTAAAAAAAATCATGTCAGAGTAACACAAGTTCATTTCTTGACACTGTTAAAATATATTATATATTATATCATATTGACACTATTATATTAGTAATTTAGAAGAATACTGTATTTATAATTTACCTATATTTTAGGATAACATTTGAGAAAGTTATCTCATACTTGTCCTATGAAAAAGAGGGAGAAATGTGGATTAGGTGAGAGTAAAATTAAAATGATTTAGAATTGGATGAGCTCAAAGAGTGCCAATTTGACAGTGTGTGTCTAGTGTAGTGTAGTACATTTTTATGAAAGATGTTAATAAAGGCTTACATGGTAGCCTTATCAAATTTGAGGATGACAGAAATCTGAGTGGTAGTGGTGGACAAGTAGCAAATTTTATGAAAGAGTTTATTGGAAAATTTTTTAACCTCATGTTCCTGACTCATGTTCTGTCCCATAGATTGCAAGATATCCCCATGCATAAACAATATTACAGAACTTTAAAAATGATTTTTAAGTTGCCCCTTTTCAAAAATCACTCCAGTCTTGATATATTAAAATGATATATTTTTCCCTTTTTAATTTTTGAGTAGACACCACAGAATTAAGAAATGGATTATTCTGTACTTGAGAATACTGCAGAATTAAAAATCCTTCTCCATAAACTTTATTTTCATACTGAGAAACTCTGATGGTTAATAGCTAGTACATTAAGGAGGAGGAAAGAATCATTACAGAGTGAACAATGGGAGTCTCTGATTTTCAAATGGAATGATGACTACTACATGAACACAGGTAACAGAACTTCTAAGCCACACCTGCTCAGTCAGGTAAAGACCCAGAACTCTCTTAGCTATAACAATTGCTTTGGTACCTCTCTAGACAGCATACCTAAAGGTAGTTGGAATAAAAGAGATCATTATCCTAATTAGGCCTTTCAGAAGTCAGCCTCTCTCTAGATCAAGGCAATGATCAGGATCTTCACTAGGATTTTCCCTAGCTACTAGAAATGTGTTTATTCTTTTCAATATTTGTTCTTTATTTACCATTTTGTAGATCTCATTGTTCTAATGTTCTCATGATTTGAACTCAGTTTCTCTGTCAGCTATATGGAATAAGTAAATGATAATTGAATTAGTTAAATTTTAGTTCATGATGAAAATAGAAAATAAGGCCAATAATTCTGTTTCTGCCATGCAGATTATTATATAAAATTAAGAAAGTTGCTGCCTACACACTGCCCCCACTTATCTCTCCCTCATTTGTTCTTTAGTTCTATCTACATGCTACTTGTCAAACAATTCAATGTTTCACTAGGTGAGAAAAATTATCATCCACTCCTCTACATATCCACCAAAGTAGTTCCTAGGCAAATGTAAACATATCAATGGGCCATATTCTGTTTTCAAACATTCATATGTACTTCTGTCTATAGTCTTTGTGCCATTTGGATTTTGAGGTTGAGAGTGAAAATGAAAGGGAAATAGTATTCATTCCCTCCTCTGGCCCCTCCTCTTGGAATATGGTTATTGCTGGCCAGGTCCAGATATTCCCTTTCTCCACCAAGTAGGCATAACTTATTCACTAATCACTGACTTCAACTTCAGCCTTGCAGAGAGATTTCTTTATATATACATAGAGGTAGGAAGGATACAACAGAGAAAGAAGAGTAACTTGGCATCCCAGCCTTCTACCAAATGGCAGTGATAACTGACTCACTTTGCCACTAAAAGACCAAAGTCAAGCTTTACCTACTTTAGAATGTGTATAAAAATTAATATATTTTATTAATTAAATTAAAAATAATGAAATGTCTCATATTGATCCCGAGAATGGAAATAATATTTAGCTTTATTGATAGGGCACATGAATATCAATATAATTGTTTATTCCCTTGTTTTTGTAAGGGAAATAATTCCCTTATTTATAGATAACGAAATGCAAAGAGAGGTTATAACGATGATATTTCTATCTCAGAGAAGCTGGCTTTAGAATACTAAGGAAATCAGGAATTGTGAATTAAATTTAAAAAAAAAACCTTTGGAGAAAATGTCTACCATCTCAGGCACACAGAGGACAGTCATCATTTTTTATCAGATCTCCCAGAGAGAAAAGGTCTGTAAGTCTTATTTGTTCTAACCATGAATATTTCTAGAGTTCTGCCAGGTAGACAAATGCTTCAATGAATATAGCAGAGGCCATCTATTCAAATACTAGCTAACCAGCCAGATGCCCCAATGTTTCCCATTAATTTATCAATGTTCAATTACTCAACTATAAAATAGATATGATATCTACTTCACAGGATTGCTATGAGTATCAAATGAGATGATATTTGTAAAGTGTTTAGCAGTATCTTGCACATAGTAGGTACTTAGCAAATGCTTTTACTTTTTCTTTCTCTTCTTCCCCTGCCCCCAATTCTAGGCTGCCAATTTAGTTTTTATTTCATCTCTTCAATTTTTCTCTTGTTATACATTCAAACTTAATTTGGGCTTCTTCTCTGCCCTGATGGGAGAAAGATGCACTAGTGTTCTCTTGTGCTTCATCTAAAGAGAGCATGCCAACAGCTTCATTTCTATCTCAAAGAGTTTCAACTTCTAGAATTCAACTTCTGCTGATAAGGTGATACCCCCTAGAGATATCACCCATTAAACTTACATTATGGAGCAGCATGGTATAAGGAAAAAAAAATACTAACACTAGAGTCACAGGAGCTATGTTCAAATCTACCTTTTATATTTAAGTACTGTTTGATCTTAAGTCACTTCAATGACATGGATCTTAAGGGAGAAACTTAAACTATTTGATCTTTGCATTCCCTTCCAACTCTTAATAGTTGCTCCTATGGAGGGACAATTTTTTCCCATAACTGGCATTTAAAAAAATATTGAACACTGCTAGTTATGGAAAAAAGTGAAATGTCCCACACAGTTTCCCACACTAAATTATATATTTTGAATGCCCTACTTGGAATAGATGTAAAGATTCATATTTCTGTGTCTTCATCTGTAAAGAATGACACTGGTTACCAATCTACCTCATAGTAGTGGTGGAAAATAATTGTATTTGGAAAGAGAAAAGGTATTGAGTTCACTGGCATGAAGGAAGTATATATTTTTTAATTAAATTCATTTTAAACATACCTAAATAAACAGAACAATACAAAGTAAGGTAAAAAAAGAAAAACGATTTATAAGGACAAAAGTGTTACTTATTAATTGACAACTCTTTTCTATAGTTTTATACTATGATTTCTCCTGTCTTAGAGCCCCCTCTTCTTAAAGTCAAGGTATCAATGTTTCAAGACCACAGTAACATTATTACAGCTTTCAAATTCTTGTCATATTTCTTTTATTCCTTAAAGTTCTTTTCCTTCCTTCCTTCCTTCTTTTCCTCTTATCCATACAATATGTAGTAGATCACTGTAGGATTATCTTTGATAAGAATATCCAATAGTCTTTCATATAAGGGTTATGCCTCTTTGATATATTGGGTGATAAACTCTTTGTTATGGTTTCCACTAGACCAATGAATGGCAATGACTGAATTGTACCAAATGATGACAGGAATCCCAGGGAGGAACAAAAGAGTCTTCTAGGACATATTCAATTATATTGTGGCCAGGTCATTAAATTTGCCTAAGTTTGGTTTTATATCTTTACCTAATATTCTGAATCATTCTTTCTTTTGTTTCTCTTCTGCTTTTTTTTTTTTTGAGAGATATGTGATGCTACTGTTTCTACCTCATCTGAAGAAATTCTGTTAATTTAGGACATTATTGTTTAAATTAGTGGATAAAAGTTGATCAGATTTTATTTATGTAACAATAGAGAATACTAGGACTTTAGGAGGGCCAAGATAATCTCCTATTCCCTCTGACCTGTGCGTATACTGACAGTAATTTATCTTAAAAATACCATAACAATCTGCTGGGAAACTGAAACTTGAATCTTATCAGAACATAAAGCAGTCTATAAGGCTAGGAAAAATACATTCCATATTTCACTTCATCTCTCCACTACTTCTCTTAATGTCCATGTCAGGGTCATGAGCTTCTTCCTTTGTTCACAGTGTCTTCTCCAATGAAAAGATTCCCTTGCCACCAATGAACTACACTCAATATACTCAGGACCTTTCACACTGGACTTCTCAAACTTTAAAAGTCTAGGTATATCCAGCTTGAGAAAAATGTTCAGTCGTCCACTTAGGAAAGGAAACAAAAAGCAGAGAAACGCAGCAGGGACCAGATTTAGTTCATGCTTCATATGGGAGAAGCTGTGAGGAGTAGGATCACCACCCATTCCTTCTCTGCCACTCCCATGAAGAGTCCAGAGAAAGAGCACTACTTGAATCATGGGAGAGTCAAAGGAAGAGAGTGAGTTGCAAGTTCTGTTCTTTTTAAAGTTCTTCTGAGTGAGTCATTGACTCTTCTAGCTCAGTAACTTTGAGGGGATTGCCTCATCATTTCAAAGTACCCAAGTCTTTTAGGAGTGAATCAATTCAAGTGTTGAGCTCCTAAGTGTTGAGCTAGTACATATGGTTAACTAGAATAAGAAATGGTAACTTTGTGAATGTCTTGTTCATTCCACTACATTTGCTTTATAATATAGGGGAATTTAAAAAGCAAAAACAGTTCCTGTCCTAAATGGGGCTAAAATCTAAATAAAGAGACATGATTCACACAATGAAAAAGTAATGTGATAATATTGAGATAACAAGCTTTAAATACAACCAGGTAATCAACTAAAAAAAAAAAAAATCAGCCTAATTCATTGTCTCTTTTCCAAAAGTTGGTTACCAGGTAGCAATTAGTTGTCTGTGCCACAATAATTTATGAATACCATTGAATATAAAATGGAAAGGTTGTGAAATTAGGAAGAGTAATATTACCATTGTAACCTTAAATTCTGGATATATTAAACTAAAATAACAAATGAATCTTACAAATTAAAAAGTGCTTTTATAGTTCAGAGGAGAAAAGGGTTGAACTAAGATGACTTCTAAGATTCCTAAGAACTAAGAACCAAAGTATTTGTTCTTTGAAAATTCAAATCTGGTTTCAGACCTCTTACTAGGTGTGAGACTCTGCCCTCACCTCAGTTTCTTCATCTGTAAAATGAGCTACAGAAGAAAATGGGAAGAAAACCTCAAAGGAGGTCACGAAGAATCAGATATGATTGACACAATTGAACAACAACAGAGGCACTGAATAAGATAGATTTAAGAATATCTAAGGCATGTTTGGAGAAAAACAAATAGTCTATTCTGAGTAGAGTGAAGAATTAGTTTAGTGGAGAGAAAATAGAAAATTGAAATTGGGGCCGGATTATGGAGAAATAAATATTTTGGACTTTATTTTGTAGATAGATCATTGGAAGTTTAAAACAAGGGAATGGCATGATGAAAACTATTTAGGATAGCTTAATTTGGCAGCAGTTTAATTTTCTTTCTTCTTTTTAAATAAAATCACAGAGAATAAAAAAAGCTACATGGGGAACATTCTGTGGAGAAAGTAACCACCTCATACCAAATAGAATTATTTGTCAGCAAGTATACAGAATAGATTAATTAAAGAAGAAAAGAAGAGACTTGAGGCAAGGAGATCAGTTCAGAGGTTATTGGAGTCCAGGTATAATTCTGGTAGTCTTCTCTATAGTAATTAAGTAGAGGTGGCAATGGAATGGAAGGAACAAATTGAAAATATAGAAAGACAGAGTTCCAATACTTTATTGTATCCCCTTATCCTATCCCTATACCCCCCCAAAAAAAGGAGTCAAAGATGACTAACCCCATGTTTTAAGCCTGGGGTATTTATTGTATAAATTATAATTAGTCCAGGTAACATCATTTGATGGAAAAATTGAGATGGAAAGAACAGAAACCTAATAAAATGATTCAATCCTTTTTTCTCCAGCAGCTATCTCCATACTCCTTTCAAGTGGGTGGAAATTCTTTTACTAGTTACCTGGGAGGATCAGAAAGGTCATGTGCCCTTTTTGGAATATGGTGAATACTAGGGTAAATCTTATCTCCTCTTATTTGGAGAGGTGCTGAGAAAATCTGTGACCCTGTAAAAGGAGTAAAGTGCTTTAGGCTTTTCACAGGAAAGATGTTATATTAGAACAAAAAGTTATCACTAAAATGATTTCTGTCCACTTTTCCTGATAGGTATCTTCCATTACCCCAGGACATATCAAAGACTTCCTGTAGAGTCACCTGGTGATATTATTTTAATGTAGAAAGATAATGATCCTTTGTAGGGCTTAAATCTGGATTAATTTTACAAGATCTCAAATTTGGTATCCTGTTTTTAGTAATTTCACTATGGTAACTGGGACATACAGACTGCCATGGGGAAGAGATTGGAGAGAGACTTTTTAATTATTTCAAATTATTTTAAAACTGATCAATTAGGAGGCTACTATGGTAGTCAATATGTTAGCAATATTTTATAAGGTATATCTGTTTTTATTGGACTTATAGCATTGCTATAGGAAACTCCCAATAAGGATCCTTCCTCTACCAAAACAGTTTTACATATAGTCAAGGTCAGAGCCAGTATGTATGAAAGCCAGCTTTTGAGCTGAAACCTTTTTAGGTCTCTAGCCATTATATCACATTTCTCTTAAAACCTGTTTGTAAACCTCTTTAAACCACATGGCATTATCTTTTTTATCTTTCCCAGTAGTAAGTTATATAGTACTTTAAGCATATTATTTCATTTGATCCTCTCAATAATCCCTCTAATGCAAAAACATCATCTCCAATTTACAGAGAAGATACTGATGTTAAGAGAAATTATGTGATTTGCCCAAGATTTCATATCAGTATCAGAGGCAGGAGTAGATTTCAGTTCTCTGTTCTGTACTATACCAAGTGGCTCTTCAATGATATTTGTTTTACAAGTTGAACTTTTCAATTCCACATACCAATTCTGATTTAATGTAACTTAAATAAACAATGTGATGGTATTTTAGTTATTTTAATCTTAATTTTTGATAATGTTTCTTCAGACATTTTCTGTTCTAATTTATTATACTATATAAATAATTAGAATAATATGAAAGCTTAAATCAATAGATATCACATTGTTTTAGAACCTTTTTGAAAAATCAGGCATGTTTGATACTTCAGATTCAGAACTGAAATGAAACAAAACATAGTGTACCATATACAATTTTACACATACCATAACAAGTAAAGGATATTCATCAAAGATACAGCACTGATTCACTTAGCCATAACTTCCCTGCCTCTGCTTTCCATGAGAGTCTACTAATTATAAGTCTAAGGGTGAGGGTAGGGGGTGGGCGGAAAGTAGCCTTGACTATGTGGAGCAGGCCCAAGAAGAGTCTGAAATGTGTCTCTTTCATCAGCCTAAGGGATAGACAAAGTAGTATAATTTTTTTCTTACTCTTAAAGATAAACTAGTTATTCCAAGGAGAATAGCTAAAAATAAAGATTCAATATACATCACAATATTTATAGCAGCACTTTTATAGTAGATTCCCATATTTGGCTAAAAAAATTGATAGCATATGAACATGATGCAGCATTACTACAGTAAAAGAAACAATAAATAGAATTCTAAAGAAGTATGGGAAGACTTACATGAATTGAGGTAAAGCAAAATAAGAGCAGAATCAGGAAACAAATATACAAAATGACTATAATATAAGCACAAAGAATGATACCACAAATCAAAACTAAATGTAGCTGAAATTATAATGATCAAGAAGATGATATGAAAATGAATTCCCTTATTTTTGAGTTATGGATGTTAAATACTATTGAATTTGAATTGTTGGTTAATTTTTTTCTTTTTTTCTTCTTCTTTGTTATATGGTTCTATTGGAATTGTCTTGAATCACTGTATTGTTGAGAAGAGTCAAGTCCATTACAGCTAATCATTACATAATCTTGTTGCTGTGTATGATGTTCTCTTGGTTCTATTCACTTCACTTAGCATGTTAATGTAAGATGAACCTTCTCTCCAGGCCTTTTTGAAATCAGCCTACTGATCATTTTTTATCCATTCCCTAATTAATGGGCATCCATTCAATTTCCAGTTCTTTGTCACTACCAAAAAGACTGCTACAAACTTATTTGCATATGTGGTCCTTTTTTCTTTTTATGATCTCTCTAGGATACCCAGTAGTGGCACTGCTGGATCAAAGGATATGCATAGTTTTACAACTCTTTGGGCATAGTTCCAAGTTGTTCTCCAGAATGGTTGAATCAGTTTACAATTCCACCAACCATCCCAGTTTTCCCACATCTCCATTATCTTTTCCTTCATTTTAGCCAATCTGAGAGGTATGAAATGGTACCTCAGATTTGTATTAATTTGTATTTCTCTTTTTTTATAAAGCTTTTTATTTACAAAACATATGAGTGATTTTTCTACATTGACCTTTGCAAAAACTTTTTTTTCCCAAGCTTTTCCCCTCCTTCCCCCCACCCCCCACCCCTAGATGACAGGTAATCTAATACATGCTAAATAGGATAAATTATATGACAAATACAATACATGTATACATATCTATACAGTTATCTTACTGCGTAAGAAACATCAGATCTAGAAAGAGAAGAAGAAAAAACAACCTAAGAAGGAAAACAAAATGCATGGAAATATTCACAGAAAGCATTAAAATGCTGTGTTGTGGTTCACACTCCGTTCCCACAGGCCTCTCTCTGGGTGTATATGACTATCTTCATCGCTGAACAATAGGAACTGGTTTGAATCACATCATTGTTGAAGAGAACCATGTCCATCAAAATTGATCATCGTATAGTCTTGTTGCTGTGTATAATGATCTCCTGGTTCTGCTGATTTCACTCAGCATCAGTTCATGCAAGTCTGTCCAGGCCTCTCTGAAATCCTCCTGTTGGTCGTTTCTTACAGAACAATAATATCCCATAACATTCATATACCATGATTTATTCAGCCATTCTCCAATTGATGGGCATCCTTTCAATTTCCAGTTTCTTGCCACTACAAAAAGAGCTGCCACAAACATTTTTGCACATGTGGGTCCCTTTCTCTCCTTTAAAATCTCTTTGGGATATAGGCCCAGTAGAAACACTGCTGGGTCAAATGGTATGCACAGTTTGATAACTTTTTGAGCATAGTTCCAAATTGCTTTCCAGAATGGTTGGATCCATTCACAGTTCCACCAACAATGTATCAGTGTCCCAGTTTTCCCACATCCCCTCCAACAGTTATCATTACCATTTCCTGTCATTTTAGCCAATCTGACAGATGTGTAGTGGTATCTCAGAGTTGTCTTAATTTGCAGTGTATTTCTCTAATTAATAGTGATTTAGAACATTTTTCATATGAGTATAAATATCTTTAACTTTGGGATTTTAATTTTTTGAAAATTTTTTAAAAGTTAAATTAGTAATTGTCAGTCTCACTGACTTGCCTTTTTCTTTCTTAAATGCACTCAATTTTAATTAAAATGCTTTTTTTTTTTTTTTGGTGAGGCAATTGGGGTTAATTGAGTAACTTGCTCAGGATCACAGAGATAGGAGGTATTAAGTATTTGAGTCTGGATTTGAACTCGGGTCCTCCTCTCATGTCTTCAAGGCTGGTGCTCTATCCCCTGCACTATCTACCTGCCACCTTCATTCCTTTTTTAAGTCCTTTTTTTTTTTAAATTGGCCTTAACCTTGTGATAGACTATAGGCATTTAAAGGGGGAAAAAGAGGTAATATCATATATATTCTGAGTTTAGTTTCTTCTCATTTTTATGAGTACTAGTACTCATGGCAAAGTATAATGGAATCAGAAGATTTTGGAGTCAAAAGATCTAGGTTCAAATTCTCTTCTGATGATTACTGCCTCTGAAACATTGGACAAGTTATTAAACCCCACTGGATCTCTATTTCTTGATCTATAAAATGAAGGAGTAGTATTAGATGACTTCAGAAGTCAGATCTGTGATCTATAATAGCAGCTAATTCTGGATGTTGGTTTTTTTTTTTAGTTTATTTTTCCCAATTATATTTTTAGCTTTTCTGTTCGTTTATTTTCATAATTTTGAATTCTAAATTCTCTCCCATTCTCCTTCCTCTCTTCCATCATTGAAGAGACAAGCAGTTTAATAATGTGTAATCGTGTAGAACATATTTCCATACTAGTCATGATGTAAAAGAAAATACAAACAAATCCCCCCCCCCCAAAAAAAAAGAAAGTAAAATAATCATGCTTCAATCGGCACTAAGATTCTACCAGTTCTTTATCTGGAAGTGTATAGCATTTTTTCTCATAGGTCTATCAGAATTGTCTTTGCTCTTTGCATTGCTAAGAATATACACTGTTGATTATTGCATAATATTGCTATTATTGTATACAATGTTCTTCTGGATTTCCTCTCTTTACTTTATATCAATTCACATAAGTAAGTCTTCCCAGGTTTTTCTATGAACATCCTGTTTATCATTTCTTATAGCATAATAGTATTCCATCACAATCATATACTAAAACATGTTCAACCATTTCCCAATTGATGTGCATCCCCTCAATTTTCATGTAGCTATTTTGCAAAGATTTTATAATACCTTTCCATAACAACCATTAATTCACTATCATGGAACCTACCTTCCTATGAGAGAAAAATGTATTTTAGTAGATTGTGCAAAAGTTGAAGTTGAGTTTTTTTTTTAATGGTGTTTGGGGAGTTACTATTAATAAAGATATATACAATGTTTTAAATTTTTTAAAAAGTGGCAGTTATGTTGTAGCCTTTCCTGATCTCCTTTAATGTAAATGAATATCTTACATCTGAGCTTGTTTCAGATTTATATAGTATATATCTTGTCTGTAATTGTTTGTCTCCTTGTTCTCTCCCCCCACTGAATATAAGTTTATCGAGGGCAGGAAATATTTGTTGTTTTTCTTTTTATATTCAGTGCTTAATATGTTACTTGGCATATCATAAGTGCTTAACAAATGTTTTATGACTTGACTTTTTCTTTTTCCTCAAAAGTTGATTGTATAATTATAGTTTATAGTTCTTTCTAGAGCATTAATTATTCATTCACTTTCCTAATGTTGGACTGGAAAACTGGCAAAAGACACTAGTATAGAGTATACCCATATGCTTAGACACAGAATCTAGGTTTTTCATAAATGCTGACTTAAGTTTTATGTATATATACTGCCATATTCAAACACTTGCAAGAAAATAATATGTTGGCAAATGAACAAAAAAGTATATATGTGAAAAAATATGGCTTGTATAAAGTACAACTTATTATTGATTCATAATATTGACCAAGCCACCAAAAACACTATAATATTTATATTACTCTTATTGATTATTACAACACTTGTGCCTCCATTCCACATTCATTATTTGTTCACATACTCCAAATATACAAAACAGGTCCAATTACGTGAGAATACTAAATAGAGTATTTGATGTATACATCAAAAACTTTATTTTAAATAGAGTTTTCTTGATAGTGACAGTTTTTCATATTTCACATCATTATTCATATTCATAATTCATATTATTATATTGATTCTTCCCATTTTGTTTGAAAATTTGCCTGTGGATTTAGAAAGTAGCATGGATAGAGAGGAAGCTTTGCATGAAGCATAAAGACCAACACTGTGCAGCTTAAAGGGAGGCAGAATAGACATCCGTAGCTTCTTCTTTCCTTATCCTTTTCCAAGAGACTTAAATTCCTTCCAGGAGGAGAAGCTGGAAGTTGGGATTGGAGACCATTGTGCTCTTAAATATTGTTAGTCTAAGGGATACAATTGGATTCAGTCTAATTTCTGAACACTTTGTTATTATTATTGGGAGATGAAAGACTCCAAACTCTCACCCTTTCCTACCAAATATAGTTCCAAAATGAGCATACTTAGTGAACAGCAAAGAAACTCATTTATACAAATCATAGCAAAACAGAAATCAAAGAAGGTATATATATATATATATATATATATATATATATATATATACCAGACAGGAGGATATAAGAAATTATATGCCAGACAATACAAAGTGAAGGAGCTTTCTCACTGAGAGTGAGGTAACTTAACCAAGAGAGTCCTTTATCTCACCCAAAGGGAAACTCCCCATAGTATTTAGAGTAGCTGTGTAGGAATAGGGACACAATAGAGACCCCCACGTCTTCCCAGAATCTTTTCCTTCAGCAAACTACAATATAGCTGATCTTTTCCATTTTCCCTCTTGAAGGTGGAAGCCAAAAGTGCTCAAATTAACTCAAAGCTCAGAGAAGACTTGAAACTAGAGGAATCCCAAAGAAGACTAAAGAAGGCTGGAGCTCTCAGCTTCTTGATGTCAGCTGCTCATCTCCCCACCAAAACTGATAAGGGGCTGCAAATATATGGTACCTTTATTCTTTGCCTCTGTTTTTTTTTTCTTCCTTTCCCTCACCTCTTCAAGTGAATAAATATTGGAGATGAAATGGTTGCATGAACTGATGCTGAGTGAAATGAGCAGAACCAGGAGATCATTATACACGGCAACAACAACACTATATGATGATCAATTCTGATGGACATGGTTCCCTTCAACAATGAAATGTTTCAAACCAGTTCCAATTGTTCAGTGAAGAAAGCCATATACACCCAGAGAGAGGGATATGAAATGTGGACCACAACATAACATTTTCATGCTCTCTATTGATGTTTGCTTGCATTGTGTTTCCTTTCTCAGATTTTTTTTTCTTTTAGATGTGACTTTCTGAATTTTGAAAGACTGACAAACTACCAAAGGCACAGAAATTTGAATCCACACCAGAGTTTACAGGCAGCCAAGCCTAATTACCAGAATTCATTCCTGTAGAGAATTGGAAACAGTAACCCAGTTTCTGTAAGTTATTTCATTCATCAGCTATATTTCATTCTAAGGTAAACCCCTTGTATCAGCCCCTTTAAGTTTGAGTTCACTCTCCCCAGGGAACAAGGTATTAAGTAAATATGCTTAAAAGCTAATTTATTTTCTTTATACAAATGTATTTTTTCTCCTTTCCTGTTCCCCTTTGCTACAATAAAAAACAAGAACAAAGTCTATTACTCTGTCAGAGGGTACTCACCTTAATTAGCTCAAAACTAATTAATGTTAATTGGTTAAATGATACTGAGGCACTAATCAGTTGGTTTAGCAATGATCTAAGGGAGTACTAATTGTAACTGGCAACTAATATTAGGGAGAATACATCAGAATGGAGGCTCAAGTCAATAGTATTAGAAAGATATCCCAATCCCTCCTGGGTACCCCTATGGGAAGATGTGGTTAGCCTTACTTTGGAAAACCCAACTTGACAGTGTGAGTGTTAGTTAGATTAAGGATCCTCGAATCAACTTGTTACAGCTACTTAAAATTTTCAATAGTTATCTAGAATACTGACACTTCTCCAAAGTCACATAGTCAGTATGTTTCAAAGGTGGATCCTGAAACCCAGATCTTCCTGGCTGAGGTCATATACCACATCATGTCTATCTCCCATGTATCGGATATCAGACCTTTATCAGAAAAAAAAAAATTGATACAAACTTTTGGGGTTTTTAAATTCCCAATTGTACTTACTTTGGGCAAAAGCTAATCAATTTTGTGAAATCAAAATTGTCTATTTTGTCTTTTATAATCATCTCTATTCCTCGTTTGATAACGAATTTCCCTCTTATTGATTGCTGTGAAAAGTTATTTCATTTCCTTGGCCTCTAATTTGCTTGCTTCTGAGTCTGGGTTGCTTAATTTGCTCCACTGATGAAATTTTAAATTTTTAAAATAACACCTTTACCTTTTATTCCACTAGATCAATTTTATTACTCTTTTAGCTCCATAAAATAACCCTTATGTAGTTTGATTGGTACCAGATTAAATCCGCACATTAATTTAGACAATACTGTCATTTTATTATATTGGCATATATAAGCATAGATAATTAATATGTCTCAAATTATTTGTGTCTGTCTTTATATATTTAAATGTTATTTTGTTGCATTCCGATAGCTAACATGTATGTCTTCATAGGTGGAATCATAATTGTTTTATGCATTCTATTATTTTGAATATAATTTCTTTTTCTATCTCTTCCTTTTTGATTTAATTATTAATATGTAGAAAGACATTTTGTTTCTTTCATTTTATTTTATATCCTGAAGCTTTACTGAAGTTATGTTATTTAAATTCATTTTAATTTACTAGCTAGGGCTCTCTAATAAATCATATCATTTACAAAAATGATAATTTTGTTTCTGCTTTGCAGGTATTTATTAACTCAATTTATGCTGCCTTATTGCATTAGCTAGTATTCTTTACCCTTGGAACCCTTTTATTGGAACAATTTATATTATTTTCCCATTATAGATAATGCTAACTTTTCCTTTTTCTCCATCTATTGATGTAATGGTATTATAAATTTTTTGCTTTTCTTATTATTCTGGTCTATCATATTTTCATTTTTTCCTGATATTGAAGTAATCCTAAATTCCTGGCATAAGTCCAACCTGATGATAAGAAATAATTTTCTTTAATTTAGTTTGTCTTTATGCCTCAATATTTTGCACCAATATTTATTAGATATAATAATAGTTTTCCTTCCCTGATCTCACTCTGGTGAGTGATACTATGGTATCAGAACCATAGGAGGATTTTGCTATGATCCCTTTTTTCCTGTTATTGCAAACAATCTATATAATGAAATTAATTTTTCTTTGAACCAAATTTTTTATGAATATTCATTTCTAAATTCATCTGGACTTTTCCCCTTTCCCCATTGAAATCCATTTGTGGCTTTTTTCAATTTCTTTTTCTAAGATTATATAATTAATTTCTTTTTTTTTCTTGTTTGAGGATATCTTTCTAATATTATGAGCTTGGTCTCCTATTCTATTATAATATTAGTTGCCAGTTACAGTTAAAAATCATCAGTCTCCCCAAACCAAAGTATATTCTATTCCTTGTCCCTTGTGGAGGGACCACTCAAATTTAGAGTGGTAGTTGTAAATGTTATTCTCACTATTAAATTCACTTAAAGTACAATGTAACTGTTATTCTCTTATTTGTAAGACAAAGTGTCTTAACAATTGGGTCAGTTCATTGTAGATCTAGTCAAGCAAGTTATTATTCCACACTTGATTAAGCTGCTGAATTTCTGGTAGCTCTTACAACTTTTTAATATTTCTCAAAACTCTATACCAAAAGAAATAAGACACAAAGAGAAAGCAGCCTTATCCCACATGTGGGCTTGTCTAGAAGGTCATGTCTTCATGTACTATCCCTTCCCTTTTCATTCATCTGTTCTGTATTTTGTTGCTAAAAGTTTTAGAAATTAAATTTCTTCCTAATGACTTTTTGTTGCATCTTGCAAATTTTGGTATGTTATCTCATTGTTGTCATTGTCTTTCACAAAGTCATTTATTGTTTCTATTTTTGTTATCTGACTTAGTCATTCTTTTGGATTATAATATTTATTTTTAATCTCCATTAGATTTGTTTTTTCTTCAAATATTCATTATAATTTTTATTGCATTATGGCCATTAAAAGATATGTTTAATATTTTCCTTCTCTGCATGTTTATGAATTTTTATGCTTTAGCTCTAGCATCAATTTTTGTAAAGATACCATAAGAAAGTAAGAAATATGTTCTTCCTTTTCTATTCCTAGTCAGTTTTTACCAGAGATCTAACACATCTAGCTTTCCTGAAATTCTATTCTAACCATTAAATAATTTCTTGTTTTTTTTTATTAGATTTATCTAAGTCATAAAGGACATATTGACATCCCTGGCTATTATTGTTTTGTTGTTTATTTCTTTCTGAAATTCAACTTTTCATTTAAGTACTAGGATGCTATGTCATCCAATGCTTATATATTCAATATTGGTATTATTTCATTATCTATGGTATGTTTAAGCATAACATAACTTCCTTGCTTATGTCTTTATTGTTGTCTTTGCTGAGACCATGAATACTACCCCTTCCTTTTAAAATCCTGAGGCATTGTAAATTCTTCTCCAGTCTTTCATTTTAATTCTATAAAATTTTTTGTATTTCAAGTATATTTCTTGTAAAAACAAAGCAAAACAAAACAAAAACATATTGGATTTTGCTTTCTAATCTTTTCTGTAACCTTCTTAAGATTTATTAGTGTGTTCATCTTGTTCATATTTATGGTCATGATCAATTGTATTCTTCCTTCCATTATATACTTAATCTTTTCCCTCTATTTGCTCCTCCTATTCTTTACAAAGAAGAAGGTTGTAGTGAAAGAAAGATAACCTAGTATTCTGTAACTGAAGTGACCTTTTCTTCCTCCTCTACTCTTTTCTTCTCCCAGCTAAGATCTTTATCACTAGTACTAATACATTTTTCTTTCCTATGAAGCTTATCTTTGTATTCCTCATCTGAAGTTTATGTTTGCTTGGCTAATTTTTCTTCCTCAACTCTATCCTCCCTCTTGAACTACTGTTGAGTTTAATCCATTTCTATACCAAACTTTTTGAGTGTATGTTCAATTGCCTTTCTTTGAGGAGGGGGAGATTCAAATGAGAGAAAATTCTGGAAAAACCCACTCCTTTACCCCCTCCTAAATGTTTGTATACTTTTTAGTCTATCTCTATTATGAAAAATAGTAAGCTCCTCTCTCTCTTTCCTTATTTTTTTATTTGATTTAGAAACTCTAAATTTTGTCTAGAATATTCATGGATTTTTTCAGCACTGTCTAGGTGAGTTTTCCTGTGCAGTGACCTATTAAGACTTTCTCCTTTTCCATGTGGCTTTGACAGACCAAGATTGATATCTCACTGGCTTCAGATCCTATTTACCATTTATTGGATTGACTTTCAGGGCGCTTGGGATTTTCCTACTTAGAATATTAATAGCCTTCTGCCCAGCTTTTTATGCAGTCCTATACTGGGTAGAGGAGCTTAGTAGTCTTTCACTTGGATGTTATTTGTTATCATTTTAACTAATACCCTTTTAAATAATTGCTGGAGTTTTTGTCAGGGAGTTAGATTTGAAATTTAAAACTTAACTTAAATTTTTATTTTATTTTATTTTTTATTTATTTATTTTTCTTTATTAAAGCTTTTTATTTCAACACTGACCCTTACAAAGCTTTCCATTACAAATTTTCCCCCCCTAGTTCCCACCCCTCTCCTAGATGGCAGGAAGTCCACTACATGTTAATTATGTTAAAATACTTGACAAATCGAATATATGTATACATAATTCCATACTTATCTTGTTGTGCAAGAAAAATCGCATCTACAAGTAAAAAAAAAATCTGAGAAAGGAAACACAATGCTCCTTTCTCTGATTTTCTTTTTTTTTTTTTTTCTTGTAGACAGGATTTTTCTTGCAAAACTTGTCAAGTATTTCAACATTATTAACATGTAGTGGACTTCCTGCCATCTAGGGGAGGGGAGGGGACTGGGGGTAATATTTGTAATGGAAAGCTTTGTAAAGATCAATACTGGGGGACTACCCATACATATGTTATACAAATAAAAAGCTTTAATAAAAAAAGGATAATTTCCTGAAAAAAAAAAAAGGAAACACAATGCAAGCAAACATCAATAGAGAGCATGAAAATGTTATGTTGTGGTCCACATTTCATATCCCTCTCTCTAGGTGTATGTTGGAACTGGTTTGAAACATTTCATTTTAACTTAAATTTTTAGCTGGAAAGCCCCTCTGTCTTCTTTCCATCCTCTTTGTCTTCCCTTATGACTTCTACCATTTTCCCCATCTTCTCATCAACCCATTTCATTTTTTTTTCTTTTCAAACTGTTTAATCTTTCTTTCCATTCTTCATATTCCTCCCTGGATATTTTGCCTGAGATAGCCCAGGCTCTGGAAAGAAATTTTTTTTAGGTTTCTTAGTGAATTTTTTTTTACTTTTGCCTCTGTGAAGTAGGTATCCAGAAGTGCTGAATGAAAAGATGCATGACTGATGAAAAGATATTTTGAGGATAAGAGAGGCAAAAACAGAGCTGAAAGTTAATGTTCATTTCTACTTCTTGCTAAGGTGTGGAATACTTTGTTTTTCTGTTGTGTCCAATTCATCATTAACCCTCCTGGAATTTTCTTGATAAAGATACTGGAGTAGTTTGCCATTTCTTTCTCCAGATCATTTTACAAATGAGGAAACTGAGGCAAATAGGGCTGATTTGCCCAGGGTCACACAGCTAGGAAGTGTCTGAAGCTAGATTTGAACTCAGGAAGATGAATGTTCCCAACTTTAAACCCAGCAATCTATCCATCATAATACCTAGTTACCTATTCCCTCTTTAAAAAAAGAAACAATAAACAAACTGAATTTTCTGGGTACTATCCAGTGTTACCCATCAGAAACAGGAAATTCTGTTTCTACTCTAAATATTTTCCTACTGTTTGTAGAGACAAACTTCTTAAATAATAATGAGGAATTTGCCTTTTGGTTTTCAAAACTACTTGTGTACAGTTCAATGCTAAAATATGTATCTAGTAACTTGAACACGAGCCTCTAGAGGATAGTGAATTCCTTAATACAGAAATAGGAAAGTTCAAAAATGGGGAAAGGGAGTAGGTTTTTGGGGAAAAGATAATAAATTCTATTTTACTTATATTGAAATTAGTACCTTACAAGACACTTAGATCAAAGTGTTTGGCAATAAGGGATTGGAGATCAGGAAAGATAACTTTTTTTTTTTTTTTTCCCTGAGACAATTGGGGTTAAGTGACTTGCCCAGGGTCACACAGCTAGGAAGTGTTAAGTATCTCAGAGCAGATTTGAACTTAAGTCCCTCCTGACTTCAGGGCTGGCCCTCTATCCACTGCGCCACCTAGCTGCCCCAAGATAACTATCAATTTTACTCATTTTGGCTGAGTTCTTGATCTGTGTTCTTGATTTCATCCACTCTCTACTACTCTAGAATCTTAGTCCAGCCATCCTCTCCTTGCTTTCATTAATAAACCAATACATAATTAGTTGCCACTGATTCTTCCCCATATTCCTATAAACAGTTCAGTTTTCCCTAATCAAATAATAATAATGTATTCTCTTGACTTTCATAGCTTACTCAGCTATTGCCCCATTTCTCTTCTCCACTTCATGTCTAACCTTGAAATAATTAATTCTCTCATCCTTTTATCCCTTCCTTGGAATCTCATTCATTCCTGCATTTACATCTACCCCATTTATGCATATGCAAACCCGAATCTCTTTCTCTAGATCTGAGCTTCCTTCTGATGTTCACACACACATTTCATCTGCCTCTAGGACATTAACTCCTTACTATCCTGTCTGTATCTCAAACTTACCATGTCCACAACTTAATTCATCTTAATTTGCTTTAAATTTGCTTCTCTGTCTATTTTTATGGTGCTACTACTGGTCACTTCCCCACTAAAAAATTATCAGTGATGCAAAATTGACCAAAAAAGGAAAATGACATATGACAGAGAAATTGTGAGGAAACTGGTACATTAATATATTGTTGCTGGAGTCATTGAACTCCAGTGACTATAGCTACTATAGAAAACAATTTGTAATTATATCCAAAAAGTTAACAAACTGTGTATATCTTTTAACTCAAATGATATCACTATCCAAAGCAATTAAAGAAAGAGGAAAAAGACCCCTATGTAAAATATTAATAACAATTCTTTTGTAGTGGCAAAGAGCTATAAAAATAGGAGGTACCCAACAATTCAGGAATGACTGAATAAATTATAATGAATGTATGGGATATCATACTATTTTGTCAGAAAACCTTATCTGAATTGATGCAGAATGAAGTGAACAGAAGCAAGAGAACAATATATACATTAACAATAGCATTATAAAGACAACTTTGAAATGCTAAAGAACCACAATTCTAGATAACTCACGATGAAACATGCTGACAAAAAAGTGATGGACATAGGATACAGATAGAGGCACGTATTTTTTGGACATGATCTATGTGAAAATTTTGTTTTGTTTGACTATGCATATTTGTTTCAAGGGTTTTGTTTTCCATTCTTTCTCAATGACAAGAGAGGTTAGAAGAGAGAGAGAGAAGGTAAATTTTTTTAAAAAATTTCATTGATCCCCTATTTTCTTTAACTCATATGATAGAACATAAACAGTTATTTGTATCTATGTCTTATCCCACCAGTAGACTGTAAATTATTTGAAAACAACAACCAAATCTTACCCAAATTTTATACCTCTCCCAGTGCTAGCACAATGCCGTGGACATCCAGTGGGTGCTTAATAAAAATTTTAAAATTGTAGTAAAAGTTTGCATTCTACCTATATATACTATGCTTCTTTCCATTGGCTTTGGTATTACCTGTAATTTTGATTATGCTGATATCATGCTGTTCCATAAATTAGTCATATAGTTTTGCTAGAACTATACTGATTTTTTAAAATAGGCTTCTGCAGCAGTGAGTAGCTTGGAAAATTGCTATGTAATTTTCCATCAAATCTAATCTGATTTCATCAAACCCAATCTTCAGTCATGGGCCAGGCTCATTTTTACTTAGAAGTATTTATCCAGGTATTATATACTGATGGACTAACTCAATAGCTCTGAATGTCCTAATATTAGCAATACACACTTTCATCCATTTTGTTTTTTCCAGTTTAGATCATTGGACCTGGCTTGAGTAGCCATTAACTTCACTGAGTAAGTCCTTTAGTGCTAGAGGGCATGATGTCATCAGCAAAATGTCATTTGGAAACCAAAGTATCTGGGAAATTTAGCCATTGATGAGGCATTCCCTTTTATTCAGACTATGTACAGGACATCTTCTATGATGAAGGCAAATACCTTTTGTGGACATGTCTCCCTATTTTATACCTTGATATTGATTATTAGCAGATCTCTGAACAAAGTAGTACATTTGTCATTGAGTATTATATGATTTTTAATACATCTGAGGGAAGACATTTCATTTGAAGAGAATCTTCAGAAGATCTTCAAGAATCTTCAAGACTACATTGTGTTCTAGTGTTATTGTTCAGCCTTTCCAGTTATGTCCAACTCTTTATAAACCCATTTGAAGTTTTCTTGGAAAAGATACTGGATGCTTCTGTAGCATATTTTACAGATGAGGAAACTGAAGCAAACAAGGTTAAGTGGCTTGTCCCAGGTCACCCAGCTAGTAAATATCTAAGGCCAGATTTGAACTCATGAAAATGAGTCTTCCTGATTTCAAGCCTATTCACTGTGCCAGTTAGCTGCCCAATTGTGTTCTGTAAACTCAAAAATATTTTTTGGCTTTAAAAAGATCATGAAACAATACACATGGAAGCATCTGTTTTTTTTTACCTAAAGAGTCCTAGTATTCTGGGATCTATATCTCCCCCACCCAAACTCTGTGGAATAATATTAGCTTCATTTCCAAATGAGGGTGCCTTCCCTGAGCCTGGTTTATGGTGCTTGTTATAAAAGCGCCACAAACAATAGGCATTTGGAAGAGGAATTCATTACTGGGGGAGATCAGGAAGGAAGTGGTTAAAAAATGAGTAGGTTATGGACAGATGGTGATGCAGCACATTCTAGACAATGGAATAATATTTATGAAGGCAGAAATGTATAAGAATGTATAAATGTGACATTTGGAGGTTTCTGAGACATTGGGATTGAATGGGAAGGAATCAAACTCAGAAAGTAGATTTGGGGAGAATGTAAAGCTATCTAGTCCTAGAGCTTATTCTTGCCTGCACATTTACAATCAAAAGTTCTAATGCTTTTCTGCCTTTCCCAAAATAGATATATTTTATTTCCAGCTAGATGGTGCAGTAGATGGTGTCTGAAGTTGCATACAAGATAAATAGCTATTGTTGCTTGTCCTTCATGCTCAAAGAGAACCAAAATGACATCATGATATCAGGACCAGTATACAATATGTCCAACTATGGCTGATCAGATCAATATGAACTTGAAATGCTCTATCATAGGTCAGGACAAATAGTTGGTGTGATCATTTGGGAGGTAGATGTCTGTAAAGTTACATATCTCACATATAATGAGCTACTGCTTTGCTCGTAGAGCAGAAGAGCTTCTTTAGTGTGGGTAAGCCATGCTGAATGATCCTGTGACATTGTCTCCCATGTCTCACATTGATATTAAAATTCTTGAGAATGTTTTTGTATTGCTTCTTCTGACCACCATGTGAGTGCCTGATTTATGTGAGATCTCTGTAAAATAGTCATTTTGGCTAACATACCTTTGGCATTTGAACAACATGGACAACCCATCAGAGTTAAGCTTTCTGCAATAGGGTTTGAATGCTTAGCTGTTAAGCCTAAGAAAAGATCTTAGCCTCCAGTACCTTATTTGCTGGGAAGTCTTCAGAATCTTTTAAAGACAATTTAAATGGAATTGGTTTGGTTTTCTGGCATAGCACTGGTAGATTGACCAGGATTCACTGGCATACAACAAGGAAGTTAGCACAATGACTCTGTAGACCTTCAGTTTGGTAGGCAGCCTAATATCTCCTATCTGCCACACATTCTTTCAGAGCCTCTAGCAATATGTACATTAACTTCATTATCTAGGTGTACATCCCTGGAAAGTATACTGCCAAGGTAAGTGAATTTATCCATAGCATTCAAAACTTCACCATTTGCTATAAACAGTGATTTCATGTATGGGTGGTATGGTACTGGCTGCTGGAGAACCTCTGTTTTCTTGTTTTATTAATTGTCAGGACAAAATTAGCACAAGTAGCAAAGAATCAGTTGATCCATACTCTGGTGTATTTCAGTTTCAGAGGCTGCATTAAGTGCACAATCATCTGCAAACAAAAAGTTGTGTACAAATTCTCCCTGCACTCCCTTGACTTAAAGTCTTTTCAAATTAAACAATTTATTCTTAGTGTGGCAATTATCCTTGATGCCATTTTTTTTCCAATGAAATCATCATGATAAAAAGCATGGGAATAAGCACTCAGCTCTGCTTCACTCTATTGGTGACTGGGGAAGCATGATAACCTCATCCATTATCCAGAACTTGTGCAAGCATGTCATTGTGGAACTTGTGTACAGTACTGATGAACATGGCCACCAAATTTTGCCATGATTTTCCACAAGCCCTCATGCCTAACCACATCAAAGGCCTTGATTAGATCGAAGAACACTGTATACAGACATCTGTTCTGCTTCTGTCATTTCTCCTGTGCAAATACCAACTCAAACATTCCTCAGCCCTTTTTGAAGCCACATGGCACTCTGGTAGATGATCACTTTCCAGATGATGGGTCAGCCTATTAAGGAGAACCTGGCAAGAATTAAGAAATATACTACCTTGTGGTTGTCAAAGGACAACCTGTTTCCAATTGAGGCATTCTTGATCTAGGGGATACTGTCCTCTTTCCATACAACCCAGAACATTCAGTCAGTTTTTGTATGAGCACTGGACCCCCTACCTTGTTAATCTGCTGAAATGGAATTAATAGCAGGCACTTTGCCATACAAGAGAAACTTCTTCAGATGGAAGTTTGGCTATAGAGAGGCTGATTTCAATTTGAGGTAAATAATCAATGGCTTCAGCACTGGTTGATGATAATCTGTTGAGTACACCATGGAAGGATTCAGCCAATCTCTCCAAGATCATCTTTATTACTTACTGATCACTTATCACTGGTCAGTGTGGCTCCATCAGAGTTGAGTAGTCGAGATGTACCAAAGGTCTTTGGTCCATAAATCACCTTCAGAGGAGAAAATGCTTTGGATTGTAACTATCATTGAAAAACTGAATTTCACCTGCCTTCTTACTAAGGCAAGAATCTTGTATCTCTCTAAACTTTGCTTGCACTTTCCTTTTCCTTTAATACTGGCTTTTTAGAGATGGATGGTAGACTTTGTAGAGTTCTTCTTTCATTTAGTATCCTGAATTTCACTGACATTTTCATCAAACCAATCTTTGGTTTCTGATTCCATTCCTCCCAGGGAATCCCTAAAATATCTAATAGTCTGTGAAAAGAATTATAAGTTTGTCCTGTTTTTGACACACTTTGATAACTCCAGATCTTCAGAAAATTTTTCTTTGATACCATCAAGGTTCATCATGATGGGAATATGTACACCAATGATAGTAGCATGGTGCTTTCCTACAAGTGGCAATTGCATTGTCATGAGACTATCATTCATTTCTTTGGGGAGTCACATAAGCTTGTTGACTAGATTAGTTTTGATTGTAAGATCTATGCCAGCTTCCTGGTGCTACCCATCACTGCAGCCACTCCAGAAAAATGTGTATCCAGCTCCAACTTTAATAAGTTGGCCTTCATTTGCCAGCTTGTTTCACTCAAGATTGCTTTTTGGATGTGATACTCTGATTTTTCTCACAATGGAGCTGTTATTTCAGGTCTACTAGATTTCTTGTTGTCCATAAGCATATACATGTTCCACTTGCCAGGTGAGTGAAATTATCTTTGCAAAAGTTTTTATACACATTTTTGTATTTTGACTACAGGTGGGATCCTTACCCATGATGGTAAACAGGCCAAAATCAGGTAAAGCCAACAATTTTTAGGGCATCTTTTCTAGCCCCTTCCTCATGGAAGGAGAAAAATTGTTTAGATTGTTCAGACCCCCAGGAGACTGCCAGATCCAACTGCTGTTCTGAACCAGTGAGAAGATGACCTTAAGACCTGGGCCACTTGTGAACAGGGTTGTGACTACAGCTCCCAACATATCTGCATTTTCTGTTTTGTCACTAGTCAGTCACTGCAGAACTTTGAGGTAGGTAAAATAGGAAAATAATAAATAATAGAATAAGTAGTAAAATAATAAAATTGTCAAATTATTGAATAATAAAATAGAAAAATGTTTTGGGGAATGCCTTTTGACTTGTGCATAAATTGGATTTAAGTGAGGCAAAATTATACAGTCATCAGGTTCATTCTCTCATGAGGTCTCCAGAGTCATTGCTAGTGATATTTAATACTAAATGATATAGTCCAACAAACATTTCCTATTTACGATCAAATAAAGTTCCTATGATTTGTCTTCTAATTTAAAAGGCAAACAATTATTCTCAATTTAATTTATGTGCTAGTGAAGCTAGTGAAGGGTGGTATCTTTCTGTGGTTGATATGAACAAACATTTTCCCTTAACAAAATTGAAAGCTCTAGGGGAAGAGGAAAGAAAATAAATAGAAAAGAATGGGGATGGTCTTATTTCCAGAGCAGAGTCATCACTTAGAGGAACTTCCTGAGACTTTGGGAATCTTTAATGAAAGATCTCTTCCCTGTGGAGGAAAAAAAGGGGAACTTGGAGTTTGGCAGTGAACAGATGTGTACTGGGTAACCTCTGATTTAAATGAGGCCTTTAAACTTGGATTGCTAAACTTGCACTGTTAAGAATACTAAAAATAAACATGCCAAATCAGAGGTGAGTAATTATTTTGACCACAGGAGTATCTGAAGAATCTTACCAATTCTCAAGAGTTACACACTCATAATCTAACCCCAGTGCAGATCAAAACCTGGTATTTCACAAAAAGTCAAGTTTTTTAACCTTTTGGGGATTCATGGACCCTTTTTCCTGGTGAAACCCATAGCCCCCTTCTCAGAAGAGTGTTGTTAAATGCACAAGGGAAAGGTGAGCCTTTCTTTGTAGATTAATTGGACAGTTAATTTGTCCACTAACTTATGGGACAATAGGTAGTTTTGTACTTTTATGGGGTGGGGAAGCAGCTGTGACTGGCCAGTAAATATCCATGTCTCTCCCATCCTGACTTTGCCCCTTGGCAATGATAAGAATAACTCACATATAAAAGGTTTAAAGGTTTCAAAGTACCTTCCTCAAAGCAACCTCTGAGGATCAATTGACTTTACATAAGTAAAGTGCTTTGTAAACTCTAAAGAGCTAAATAAATTCTAGTTATTATTATTATTGAGGTAGTGGGTTATTAACCCCATTTTAAGGGTTAAGAAAACTGAAACTCAGAGAGGTAAAGGGATTTTCCAGTAGTAAATTAATGTCAGAGCTGAGTGAAACCCAAGTTTTTTGATTCCAAGTATAAGTGGTCTTCCCACCTCGGACATTTTTCCATATACTCTTCTTCCAATCCTGCCAGATTATAGTTGGTTTGTCCTAGTACACAAGAGTCAGGTGTTTAATGGCTTGTCAAGGTAAAAAAGCCTAACAATATTCCATGGTTTACTCACTTCAGTGCTTGGAAATATTTTTTCCAACTTTGAGATGATTTCTTTACTGTCTGATTAAATGTATTTCTCAATTAGGCCTAAGCCTCTATCAATCTTGCTTAGGTACATACATATCTGACTTTTGAGATAATTTTTCATTTGAGGTATCTCAGAGAGAGAACAGCTAGGTGGTACCATAATGCACAGAGTGCTAGGCCTGGAGTAAGAGAGCCTTATCTTCCTGAATTCAAATCCAACCTCAGACACTTATTTGCTATATGACCTTGGGCAAGTCACTTAACCCTGTTTGCCTCAGTTTTCTCATCTGTAAAATGAGCTGAAAAATAAAAGCAAATCCCAATATCTTTGCCAAGAAAATCCCATATAGGGTCACAAAGTCTGACAATTGAAATGATTGAACAACAATCATCAACAGAAGCTCCCAGATTCAAATGTGTTTCCTAGGTCATGTATTCTAATTCATATATATATATATATATATATATATGTGTGTGTGTGTTATAAAACTTTAAGGAGATGGACCCTTTCCACAGTTTGGTGAAGCCCAAGGACCCCTTATCAAAATAAGGTTTTTAAATTCATAAAATAAAACATATCCTTTAAAAATAAATATTTTTATTATAAAAAGAAACCAATTCTATTGTAATATACTTATCAATATATGTATGTGAGTATTTTTTAAAGCAAGTTTATATTCCTCATTTTAAAAATCTCTGCTATATAAAACCATACCTTTAGAACTGGAAGAAATCTTGGAAGTCATCTAGCCCAATACTTTGATTTTAATTTAATAATTGATTTGTCCAAGGTCACAGAAGAAGGAGGTTAAACTAAGGTCTTCAACCTCCAAATACAGATTCTTCACACTGCCAATATTTCCATGTGTCATAGTTCATGTTTGTACATCCTCTAAACAAATAAGGTCATTATTTTGTCTTCACCTTTTCTCTTTCTATAATCTCCCCCCGTTAGGGCTGTCCCTAGAGTAGCAGCATTTCCCACCTGTCTTTGACATTTAGGTTTCAATTTTCAGCTTTAGATCACCAACCTTAGATTTACAGTTCCATGCTGCCTTTAGGACAAAGTCTATTTCATTCAATTCAATTGACCAACATTATCAAGGTCCAGCTACAATTAAGACACTGTGCTAATTGGCAGGGATATAAAGACAGAAGAAATAAGACTGCCCAAAGGAGTTTTCATTCCATTGGGCACATGATACACAGGCAGCTAAATAAATAGAATGTAATTTTGAGGAAAAAGAGAATACTAACAATTACGAGGCTCAGAGAAGGCTTCATAAAGAGTCCAAACACCTTAACTCAGGGGTTTCTAACCCGAGTTTCCACAGCTCTGCAAAGGGAATGTGGATAGATTTCAGGGGATGCTTGAACACGAATGAGAAAATTTTACACATTAATTTTTAAAATTTATTTTTAATTTATGGAAAAACAAGCACTTTTAAAACATAACATAATACAAAAAAGATTGCATGTGAAATTACAAAGCTGTTTTGAATAACTTGCTGTTCCTTTTAAATATATAATAAATGTATCATGTAAATGTCTTTTTTCCCCTTTTTTTTCCCTGTCCCCCATCCCATCTAAGAGATGGCAACCATTAGATACAAATATGTGTGTGTATGAGTGTGCATATATATTTACATATATATATATGTCTTAAAGTATCCATATAGTATACACATATTTGATCTGTCAAATATTTTAACATAATTAACATGTATTAAACTTCCTGCCATACTAGGGGAGGGGGTGAGGAGTAGGAGGGAAAAATTTGTAACAGAAAGCTTTGCAAGGGTCAGTGTTGAAAAATTATCTATGTATATGTTTTGCAAATAAAAAGCTTTAACAAAAAATAAAATAAAGTATCCATATATATTTCTATTTATCAGTTGTTTCTCTGAATGTGGATATTTTTCTTCATATGTCCTTTATTTTTAATCTGTGCTATTTATAATAGTCAAAATGATTTAGTTGCTGAAAGTTGTTCTTAAAACAATATTGCTGTTACCAAGAGAACATCGCATATTGTAACACTTTTTTCCCCCACTTATCTTTGATTTCCTTTGTAATGCTGTGTTTTATCTTATGTATTTAAAAACATTATTCTGAGGTTTCACCAATTGCCTGAGAAGTTTATGAAACACAAAAAAAAGGTTAAGAACTGACATTTAAGGCCCTCCAAGCTCTGACTCTAATCTGTTTTTTGCATCATTGCTATTACCCACTCTTTTCACATAATTTTCTTCCTGTCCAACTAAATTGGATTACCAAACATTCCCCTAACACATTTTATGGTTTTTTTTTTGTTGTTGTTTTGTTTTTTGCTGCTTCTGTGTCTGTGTTCTATTCAGCACCCCTTCACCCCTTTTTTCAGAATGCTTTGGACTTAAAAGCATCTATCTTACATGTAATTTATCTGGCACTGCAAAAATAAGAGGGGGAAGAAAAAGAGAATGTAGGTGCTATTATTATCTCTTAAAAGCTAACTCCTAGTGGAGACCTTGACTTTTCCCATACAACTTTTGACACCCACTTGCATCACTAAGCTGTCCTGTTGTGAAAGGACAAGACTTAGTTTTCACCACATGTAATAAGAAAGGATGGGCACTTGGGATCTGTTTTGGGTACAAGGGTAGCCATTCTCAAGATCACCTCCCTTCTTTATTCTGCTGAGATCCAGAGATGCCCCCTGGTTGGCTAAATTATGAATCTTACCTGTCTTTCTTAGCAGCTGTGCTCTGGTTGTATTCATCTTTCTGGAGATTGTTAGTTGGATGCATCTTTTTTGTCCCCTTCTCTCCTCCTTCCATCTGCACCCTTATCTCTAATTCTCTCATTAAGGCTTTATTCCTTCTCTTATCTAAGTTAAAATGTGTCCTCAATCAAGGCTTATTTAAACATGATTGGCTGATATAAACATGAAAAATAATAAAGTACTTCCCTTCAAAGACCTTATAATCTACTAGGGAGAATAAAACTTTATGAACATCAGCATAATCCAAGGTAAAATATAAAAAGGTAAAGGCAAAAACCAGGCCAAATCCAAAAAAGAAATTGGAGGAGGAAGAGATGACTTTCACCTGAGGGCATTAGAGGAGGCTTCACAGAAGATGGACTTGAGTAATTAATTTACCCTTTCCTTTTAAATTCCTCAGTCAAGAGGATAGTTGGATTTCATTGCTTACCTCATACCTGGCTTCCCCCTCTCTTTTTTATTTCTCTTCATCTATTTGATCCACAAGTGCTTGAGAAGTATTTCTCAACTGCACCATTCATCAATCAACTTCCTTACTCAACAACAAACCATGACAGTCTTATTTCAGTGAGTATCCATTCCTCAAATTCCTCCACGGAAAAGTCACCTAGTGGGTCATCCTCTAGGTTCCTCTAGATCCTTTACTAATGGATGCCGGTATAACAGTCATTTTTACTGTGTCACTGCCCTACTTCCTTTTCTGGTCATACATGTCCTTGGATTTTGCACTAGTGTTCATGCACAAATCATCATTGGTAATCTGCTTCAGCCTGCCTATACTCACCCCCAGGTAACTCCATTATATTCTGCATTTTGTTGTTTATTTTTTCAATTGTGTCTCATTCTTCATGGCCTCACTTGGGGTTTCCTTGGCAATGATAGTAGAGTGGTTTGCCATTTCCTTCTACATTTTACACATAAGGAAACTGAGGCAGAGTAAAATGACTTGCCCAGGATCACACAGTTAATAAGTGTCTAAGGTTGGATTTGAAGTCAGGAAGATGAGTCTTCATGACTTTTAGGCCCAACACTCTATCCACCACTCCACCTTTGCTGATACTTATATAGCTATGAAATCTTTTTTTCATTTTTGCCTTGTTATCAGCAGGGATTAATGTAAGGCTTTGTACATACACAAAATAGTTGTGATTTTCTTAGTGTAGGTAAGGAAGTCCCAGTGTGGGAACTCTTTCACCTGTAGTATATATTTAGTTCAACAAGCGTTTGTTAACTGCTTACCATGAATAAACTAGGGAAACATACACATACACACAAAACTTCCTTCTTCCAAGATATGTCATAAATATTTGGAAAGTGATTTGTAGAAAACTAATAACTGTAGGGGGAAGAGAGGGATCAGGAAAGGGACTAGATAAAAAACTAGGGCAATGGTCCAGGGAGGATATGGATGCAAAAGATAGATCGTAGGAATCTACAGCTTGTCCAAGGTCATCCAACTATAGTATTAATTATCAGAGGTAGGATTTGAATAATAACTGTTTATATTTACATTGCACTTAGTCTATTACATTTATTATTTCATTTGATCCTTACCACCCTGGGAAATAGGTATTATTAATCCCCATTTTACAGATAAGGAAACTGAGGCAGACAGAAGTTAAATGACTTTCCCAGAATCATAAATGTTGCTCATGAATATTCAAGACTGGATTTGAAGTCAGATCCTCCTGAGCAACAGAGCTGGGCCCTCTGATGTATATTCACCTAGATCTTTCTGATTTAGGCTGGTGATGGTGAATAATACTATCTCACATTCCTTGCCATCTTATTTCTCACTTTGTTCTTCAGTTTTATTGGACTTTTTGTGAACCATATTATATATGGGATATTCTTTGACAAAGATAACTGGAATGGTCTGCCATTTCCATGCCCAATGGATTAAGGTAGAGATTAAATGATTTATTCAGGGTCACACAGTTAGGAAGTGGCTGAGGCTGAATTTGGATTCATCTTTTTGACTCCAGGGCCAGCTTCTATTTACTGAACCATTTAACTGCCCCTTATCTCTCATCTTATTAGGCACTTAATCAAATGCTTATTGAACTGACTTGAATTTTTATGTTTGTCCCTGTGAGTTTTACATTTTAAGTTTCCTGAAGGGCTGGTTCCCTGCCTGTTTAATCTCACTTTGTACCCATTACAGTGCCTTGCACTCAAGGGGCCTGTAATAAGTGATGAAGGACTGATATTGTGGAAATAGCCCCGAGGCCTGGAAACAAAGCACTTGTCAAGTGACTGAAGGATGATAATTTTCAAGCTTTCCAAGCATTCCTTATTCCCTGCTCTGGGACAAAACAAGAGCAGTTATAAGGAAAGGAGTCTTAATAAGGATTTTATGGTTATCAGTCACTAGGCTTCAAGCTGATTCTAATCAGATACTACACAGATTTTTTTGTTCATAAAACTTTCCCTAAGACTTGTATTCAGCAAAACAGCTGTTAGGAAAAATGAAGTCAGAGAACACTTTAAGAGGCCTGGACTGTTGCTGAAACTAGAAATACTTTGGGTGTTCCTAAAAAGGAAAAGAGTAATTTCATTTGTGAGCTTGAAATACTCAGAACTTCTCAGAACAGTACTGTTGTTGCCGTGTACAATGATCTCCTGATTCTGCTCATTTCACTCAGCATCAGTTCATGCAAGTCTCTCCAGGCCTCTCTGAAATCATCCTGCTGGTTGTTTCTTACAGAACAATAATATTCCATAACATTCATATACCATAATTTGTTCAGCCATTCTCCAATTGATGGGCATCCATTCAAAAGGAAGCTCTTTTTCTAAATCATTTGGGGTGGATTCCTTGACCAAGGGCTCAAAACTAATTGATAAAAACTAAATAGTACTTGGGGAAATATTAAGCTATGAGACTCTGGATCATCATAGATTTACCCTTAGGCAAAGAATGAAATAAGCAGTTGTGTTAAGGTAAAGGAAGCTTGGTAAGTAAAAAGTTGGAGTAATTTCAGCAGGAGGCAAATCTTACCAGGCTCAGGAAAGTCACCTTCCTATTGTTCCACTTACCAAAGCAGGTTCAAAGGGCTCAACTGCACCTGAGGGTTAGAGTAAAGGCAACATGTGAAGGTTGTTGTTCAGTCATTTCAATTGGGCCTGACACTTTGTCATCCCATTTGGGGTTTCGTTGAAAAAGATAGTGCAGTAGTTTTCCATTTCCTTCTCCAGCTCATTTTACAGATGAGAAACTGAGGCAAGCAGTGTTAAGGGGCTTGTCCATGATCACACAGCTAGTAAGTGTCTGAGGTCAGATGTGGAGTCAAGAAAAGTCTTCCTTACTCCAGGCCTGGTGCTCTATCCACTGTATCACCTAGCTGCATCCTCATAAGGGGGTGGAGGCCATCTAAGAGGGAGTAGTTAACTTTCTTGATAAACCAAACTCACTTTTATACTCATGTGTATCTTCAACCTATGGTCTCTTTGAAGGAAGCTTTTTAAATCACATCATTTTGTGAAGGTTAGTCTAGTTAAAATTAGATAATATAATCCATAAATCCACTTCTCTGGACACATGTAATGTTGCAATATAATGAACTTGAATGAATGATTGAGGGTGCCAGTGTCAATACTTCCACATTCAGGGGTTTCCATTCTTCTCTCAGGATACCTCTTATACAAGTAATATACCACCATCTGACACATGGACCAAGTTAAAACTAGTGTTAATGTATATTAAATATCAATGTTGCTTTATTTCTTTATTTTAAAAAAATGGATAAGAATACAAATTCCAATTTTTTTTTCAAACCCCAATCAGTTATTTGTGAGTCCTTATGAATGATTAAAGGCTCTCTTTATCTCTACTGGTAAAGATGGAACTGAGGCAGACAGCCATCTCAAAGGCAATAGAGGCTTAGAAGGTCTTAACTGCAATGCTTGCCTGGGTTGCCCCTGCCCCCTACCCCTTTTCTCTATCTAATTCTGAAACTAAGTTTCAATAAACACCTTATTACACAGTCTATAGTTTACTCTTTAGTTAGAGCAAAAGAAACAAAGAAAGAGCAAGACTTTCCTTAGAGGAGATCAGAATCACAGGGTACTTTTACTTTTGTGTACATTTTATCTTTCACATTTTGACTGCTGATGCTACTTTTTTGGTGTCTCCTAGTTTCTTTTATTTTTATTTCAGTCAATCAACAAACATTCGTTAAGTATCTACTATGGGCTGGGAATAAAAAAAAACAAAAAATGAAACAACCCCTCCCTTCAGGCTGCTTACATTCTATACAAGTAATATACATATTTATAAAATAAACACAAAGTAAATACAAGGTAAGTTGGAGCAGAGGAGAGAGTCCTCAGCCATTGATGAGATTTAGGAAGTGATAATGAAGATGAATTTTGAAGGAGGGTAGAGATTCTAAGAGGCAGAGGTAAGGGGGGAGTAGATTCCCAGAAGGGGTGTGGGGGAGGGAGAAGGGGAATAGCTTGTGCAATAGCAACAGCAAATAGGCCACCTTGATTTTGCATGAAGTGGAATAATGTATAAATCTGGAAAGGTGGGCAGAACCAATTGTGAAGGACTTTCCTCTTTTCCTGGAGGGACAAGAGTGGAAGCAGAGGTCTAAGAAGATAGAGAAGTAAAAGAACCGGTGATGCTGAGTAGGGAGGCCCAATCAAAGAGAGTAGAAGAGAACCCTGAAAGAATATGACTTGGGGGCAGCTAGTTGGTGCAGTGGATAGAGCACCAGTCCTGAAGTCAGGAGGACCTGAGTTCAAATTTGACCTCAGACACTTAACACTTCCTGGCTGTGTGACCCTGGGCAAGTCACTTAACTCCAATTGCTTCAGGGGAAAAAAAATAATATGACTGGTAAAAACAGTATTGTAAGGATGGCAAACATTTGGCTACCCTGATTAAAACAATGATCCAAGATAATTTCAAGGGACCCTTGAGAGAGAGAGAACTGATAAACACTGAATGTAGATTGTGAATGAAGATTCTTTTCACTTTATTTTTCTTAGGTTTTTTTTTTTTGCATGTGTTTTCTTTTGCAACATGGTTAATGTGGAAATATATTTTGCATGACTTCACATATATAATCAATATATTATTTGTCTTCTCAAGGAATAGGGGAGGGGCAGGAGAGAGAGAATTTGGAACTCACATTTTTTTAAAAGAATGTTGAACATGTTGAAAAATATAATTTGGAAATATTGGAAAAAAATAAAAAATATTTTAAAAATTAAATTAAATTTAAAAATATCCATGACTTCATCAGAGCAGGGGGAGTAGAAGTGATAACTTAAAACAAACTGAAGTTTTAACCACCAATATCCTATGCACTGGTAGAAAAAGCCAAAGTTTCAGGAATTCCCCACACTAATAGTTCAGCCTCCAATACATGCCTACAGTCATCATTCAAGGAACTGACCCTGTGGAGAACAGTCTCCACCATCCCTGCCAAATTCAACCACTATCCAAAGCAACAAAGGACCTTAAGGGAAAGGAAAGATATAGTATGTGTCAGGTGGGTCAAGCCAGCTCAATCTGTGTAACTACCCTTTCTTGTCATAATTGGTAAGGACAGCCAGCATTCTGGACCAAGAGCCTTGAGGAAACCCCAGACCACTATTTCTGCTTCTATGAGAACCTCCCAGGCTATCATTTGGGAAGTAGCCCTTGTAGAAAAGGGGTTCACTATCTCTGCTACCTCTACCAACTGCTGACCCCAAAGACCACCCCTCCCTCAAAGCTGTAGCTCCAAGTCTAGACTCTAGATGCCAAGTCTAAAACTTGGAATTTTAGTTTCCTATCTGAGCTTCATTGAGATCATCCAGGAAGCAGCCCTCAAAGAGCTGCAGCCCTGCCTCTTCAGCAGCCACAGCTACTGAAGACCCAGAAAGAAGATTCCTCCTTCCTAAATCTTTGGCATCAAATGGTTAAGTATCAGAAACATCACAACTTTATTGTTAATGGAAATGACAATTCATCATTTGTCTTGCTGCTGTACTCTAAGGACCACAGAGAATTTCCATTTCTTATATGTGTTACATTACATACATACTCCCATTATAATGGGAAGTCCTTAAGAACAGGAACTGTCTTACTTTTTAAAAATTTCTATCTCTGATCCTTAGCACAGGGCTTGATTTAATAAATGCTTTTTCCTTAATTCATTTATGTGCTAAGCAAGGACTTTGTACCTTTCCAAATGGTAATAGGGAGCCACTGGAACTTTTTGAACAGGAAAAAAAACCCGTCAAATAAAAATCCTCCCTCTTCTGATCATCAGTCCTGCTGAAATGACCCAAGGAGCTTGAGGCTAGAGGGATGGAGGCAAATGAAAAAGAGGAGAAAGCTAGGAGAAGAAGGGAAGAAAAAACAGGTTGGGCACAGGGAATTATAAAATGTATCAGTGTAAGATCATAACATAGATTCAGAATTGGAAGAAGCCCTGGTTATAATTTAATACCAGCCTCCTCTCTCTCTCCCTCTCCCTCTCCCTCCCTCTCCCTCTTTTTCCTCACTCTCCTTCTCCTCTCTCTCTCTCTCTCTCTCTCTCTCTTTCTCTCTCTCTCTCTCTCTCTCTCTCTTTCTCTCTCCTCCTCCTCCTCCTCCCTTCCTCCCTCTCCCCCTCCCTCTCTCCCCCCCTCTCTCTTTCTCTCTCTTTCTCTCTCCCCCTCGCTCCCTCCCTCTTTTTCTCTCTCCTTCTTCCCTCCTCTCTCTCTTCCACCCCGTCTCTCTCTCTTTCCCCTTTCCCTCCCTCTCCCTCTCCCTCTCTCCCCCTCCCCTCGCCCCCTCCCCCTCCCCCCCCCTCTCCCTCTCCCTCCCCCCCCTCTCTCTTTGTTTCTGTCTCTGTCTCTCTGTCTGTCTCTGTCATTCTCTCTCAACTGTCATTTGCTCCAGGCTACACAGCTAATGAAATGAGTTTCAGAACTAGCATTTGAATCTGGACCCTCTGACTCTAAATCCAATGCTTTCCCCCATACTACCATTATTCTTAGGTGAGGCAGGCAGTTTGAAATTCAGGACTGTCCAGGATACTTGGGTAGTCTAGTTGCATATGCCTCACTCCTATTTTTCAAATGAAGCTAGCCCAGTGACCATACCTCCTAGGATAGAAATACTTTTAATGCAGCCTTTTATTTAGCAGCTAGGCAGCCTGCACAACTTTGTGGATTTTAGTCCCAGAAGCTGTTCTCTCTATTGAATTTGGCCCTGGATTTATAGTGTTCTTTGCTTCAGTGTTCTGATTTATGTATGTTCCAAGTATAGTTCCAGTTCTAGTGTTCACCCTCCCAGAGCAGAGAGCTGGAGGAATTACTTTATAACCAACCTGTCTTGAAAATCCTCCCCTCCTCTTAAATAATCAAACAGCACTTTCCAAGAGGATGTTTTCATTCTATTTTCTTCTTTGTTTAGCTTTGTGTAAATAGTTTAGGTTATTTTCTGCATATAGAAAATGAAAGCAGCAAAATAGCATGGCTTATGCTTTGGTCTACCAGTTTCATGTGTGCTCATTTAGATGCAGGATTTTTTTTTTTCTTTTAACCTTTAGCTCTAAACATGATAGAGAAGAAAGTGTTGATGAGGGAGGGAAGGGTTGAGGATAAAGTAGTTATGGTTTGGGAAGATGTGAAAGACCCACTCAATTATTCTGTGCTTTGAAAGATTCAAATATACATGACAGAGGCCCAGATAGATGTAAGTAAGAAAGAGCTTACTGTTAAAATGTAGTTTCTAAGACTGAGTACATTCTCTGCCCTAAGGTTGGCCCCCAGGGAAACAGTCACCAAACAAATACTGTTTATCAGTCATTAGAGTGATCCTTTCTGGTCCAGTAGGAAATACAGAGGGAAAAACATGGCAATTAAAAATAAAATTCACAAACCATACTGGGTTGATGTTCAAATGAACACATTTGCAACTGTCTACTAAGATCTCAAGAGAATTCTCAGGTAGCTTAAACCAGCAGGTTTGCAACTCAATCATTTCTTTTAGCTTCTTTCAGTTCCCTTTTCTCTGCTGATAGGTATGGGCCTTTTTGACAGAACCTCCAGGAAACTCTCAATGATCTTTTGAATATCAGTGATTCTTGGATATCAGCCTCTGCTGATACATTTTTGCTTAATCCATTTTGAAATGCCTGTTCTTCAGAAAACAACTACTCTTAAAAAAAAAAAAAGGCAAGTTTTGTGGTGAAAGTCAGGGGATTCTGAATTTTACTACTAACTTTGCCATGAACTAGCTGTATGACCTTAGACAAGTCATTTGACCATTCACTTTTTATCTGTTTCAGCTATAAAAATTAAATGGGTGGATAATAAATTATTTTCAAGGTTCATTCCTGCTTTAACAAATGCTATTTTCTCCCATTTATATAGGTTTTGTTTCCTTCAAAGTGCTTCCATGAATATATCAAACTGTACCTACTTTTTGATCCAGCAGTATCTCTACTAGGTCTATATCCCAAAGAGATCATAAAAGAGAGGAAAAAACCCCCCTATGCAAAAATGTTTGTGGCAGCCCTTTTTGTAGTGGCAAGGAACTGGAAACTGAATGGATGCCCATCAGTTGGAGAATGGCTGAATAAATTATGGTACATGAAGGTTGTGGAATATTATTGTTCTGTAAGAAATGATCAATAGACTGATTTCAAAGAGGCCTGAGAGACTTAGATGAACTGATGTTAAGTGAAGTGAGCAGAACCAAGAGAACATTGTACACAGCAACAAGATTAAGTGATGGACTTGATTTTTTTCAACAATGAGATGATTCAGGACAATTCCAATGGACTTGTGATGGAAAGAATCATCTGCATCCAGAGAAAGGACTATGGGGACTGAATGTAGATCACAACATAGTATTTTCATACTCTCTATTGATGGTTAGCTTGCATTATGTTTTCCTTCTCAGGTTTTTTTTTTTTTTCCTGTACAGCAAGATAACTGTCTGAATATGTATATACATATTCAATCTGTCAAATATTTTAACATAATTAACATGTATTAGACTTCCTGCCATCTAGGGAAGAGGATGGAGGGGGTAGGAGGGAAAAATTTGTAACAGAAAGCTTTGCAAGGGTCAATGTTGCAAAATTACCTATGGATATGTTTTGCAAATAAAAAGCGTTAATTAAAAAATAAAATAAATGAAGAGATTGGAAAAAAAAAGTGGTGGCATTCAAAACAGAAGTCAAGTCTTCTGATGCTTAGTCCAGGACTTCTTATCTATACCATGCTTGTAGAGAGTAGGGAATTTTTACAGGTCTTCCTTAATTCAATCAACCAATTAACAAACATTTATTAAGTATCTGCTATGTGCCAAACTAGGTGGTAAGTGCTGAGAATACATTCTATCAGGGAGATGTTTTATATATATATATATATATATATATATATATATATATATGTGTGTGTGTGTGTGTGTGTGTATTTATGTATGTATATACATATGTATATACACATACATATACACATACATACACATACATGTAAACATATATAGAATATAGACAATTCAATAGAACGCAGGGAAGACACTAGTAACTGGGGAGATCAGAAAAAACTTGATGTAGAAGGCAATGTTTGAACTAAGTTTTAAAGGAGGCTAGGGATTCCAAGAGGCAGAGGAAAGAAGGAATATTTTCCAGGTACATGTGTGAAAAATAGTAGGTCAGTATCACTGGATTGTAGAATGCATTGAGGAGAATAATGTATAAGAAGATTGGGAGGGTAGAAAGAGCCAGGTTGTGACTACATTTAAATATTCAACAAAGAATAACTATAGTTATTCTTAGAATCAGGAGGGAACTACTGGAATTGACTGAGTCTGTGCTTTAGGAAAATCGCTTTGACAGCAGTGTAGAAGAGGGATTGGAAATAGGAGATGCTTGGACAGGGAGAGCAATTAAAAGCTGTTGCTACTTATGAAGTTATAAGAACTGCAACTAGTTAGTGGTAGCTATGTGAGAACAGAAAAGAGGGCATATGAAAAAGATTTGGAGATGAAAAGAATGTGGATATGAGTGAGAGGATACTAAGATTTTGAACTTGAGTATCTGAAAGTATGATGATGCCCTTGAGAGTAATATACAAATTCAGAAGAGAATTAGGTTTGAGCGGAGAAATAATGAGTTCTGAGAGAAACACATTAAGTTTGAAATGTCTGTAGGATAACCGGAGTGAAATATCCAATGGTTAGTTATGGTTTTGTGTGGGGCATTTTGAGATTGAGAAGTCTGTGGAATATCTATTGTGAAATGTCTGAGGTACTCCTGAAAAATTGAATTTTTACAAGTCAGTTCCTGTTTTAGGTACTTGAAGAGAACTTACTATTTGAATGAAATCTGTGGTCCTCTTGTAACCCAATCACTCTTTAATTTGAAATTTTTTATATAAATTCAAATGTTTGCATGTTAGGTTTCTGTAAAACAGGGTACACTGGTTTTTAATAGAATTAAAGAAAAGTCTCCTTAAAGTATGCAATTTATTCATAGAGGTAGTTCATTAAAGTATTTTAATATTTACTTCTACTTTTACTGTTATCTTGTTCTTCTTAACTGTAGTGTTGTGCATCAGTGCTCTTCAAACTCTTATACAGTTTACAAACTATGGTTCTGTGAAGAATACTAGCATCAAGACCTTGAACAAACCACAATCTCTTTAAGCTTCAGTTTCTCCATCTATAAAATGAGGGTAGCTAAGTGGTACAGTGGATAAACTTCTGGGCCTGGAGTCAGAAAAACACATATTCTTGAATTCAAATTTGACCTCAGACACTTATTAGTTGTATGAACCTGGTAAAGTCACATGTTCCTTTTGTCTCAGTTACCTCCTCTATAAAATGAGCTGGAAAAGGAAATGTCAAAACCACTCCAGTACCTTTGCCAAGAAAACCTCAAAAATGAAAAGTTGAAAACTACTAAACAATAACAACAACAAAATGAAATTAATAAAACTTCTATTGCCTTAGAGATTACAAGATATCAATGTTTGTTGTCATATATAGCTATGGCCTTTTTCTTTGATAACTTTATATTCCATATATATGCATATAGATATGTATGTACATGTACACATATAAATACACACACACACACACACACACATATATATATATATACATATATATATATATATTACATGCTTGCCTAGAAGATAAGTGATTTGTTATTATTGCTTTCATACACTGTTTCAATTAGAGCTCTGGATTCAGACTTGAAGTCTTTAGCATCTATTTCTCCATGGTGCATTTTATGAATATTATGTATTTTATTTTTGAATACAAAAGTGAAATTTGATACTGTTGGAGAAAAATCCTGTCAGACCAAGAAGCTGTTTAATGGATTTTTTTTTAGTAGAATCATATAATTGGATATCATCCATGTACATAAAGTGATTAATAAGATGTTCTGATGTGGCTCCATCTTTAAATCTGAAACTATATTTTGCTCTGTTTAGGAGAGATGATAATGGATTAACACTAGGAAGAGTCATAAAAGATTCCCTGAAAAGTGCCACATTTAAATGCTTGTATCAATAGTTCTTAATATTGTGTTGTCAATAGAAAAGTCTTCTATGTAGACATCAAACACTTTAGAATTCTTTTTTTTTAATTGTTTTCCAGTTGTGTTCAACTTCTTCTGACCCCATTTGGAATTTTCTTGACAAAGATACTGGAGTAGTTTACCATTTCCTTCTCTATTCTTACTGTACTTGGATTTGTTTTATATACTCTTACTAAACTAATACACTATGAGTTTGGGCTTGAGTCAAAAGCTTTGCTATAAACAATAAAGACAGTAAAATGTTCTGACACTTTGGGGCAGCTTGTTCTGTAATTACTGAATTGATGCCAAGTTGCTCTATATATCTGTGGAACTTTCTGATGTACTTTTTTTTGCTCCCCAGATAACATGCTGTTTTTTTGTGAATATTGTTATTATTATTAATAATAAAAAGCTCTCATTTTCTAACACACAATCTCTTAAGATTCTCAGACTGTGGGAAAAAAAAAAAAAAACAACTCTTGCTTCATCTCCAGGTGCTTCTATTAATATACTACCATTTAGTTATTATACATTTGGGTTGTTTTGGGTTTTTTTTTTGGTAGTTATAAAGAATACTGCTATAAATATTTTTGAACAGGTTGCTCCCATTTTTTCTTTTTGAGAATTCTACGAATGTATAGTCTAACAGTGAAGTGTCAGGTTAAAAAGATAGTTATTACTACTTTTGTTTCATATTGTCAGATTGCTTTCCAAAAAGATTCAATAGTCTACAATTCTCTTAGCAATGATTAAATATAGTCATATAGTACTGAGTTTTATGATTTTGGGGGTTTTTTGTCCATATAATGGAAGTGAGGTGATATACCTCAATAATTAGTGCTTGGTTTCCACTCTACCATCAACATTCCTTCCCCTCCCCACCCCACATACTCTCTCTTGTTATTTGGTCGTTTTTCAATCATGTTCTGTTTTTTGTGACTCCTTTGGGAGTTTTCTCGGCAAAGACACTGGAGTGTTTTTGCTATTTCCTTCTCCATCTTATTTTATAGATGAAGAAACTGAGGCAAATAGGGCTAAGTGACTTGCTCAGGGTCACTAGTAGGGTGGCTAGTAAATGTCTAAAGCCAAATTTGAACTTGGGGAGATGAGTCTTCCTTACTCCAGCCCCAGAACTCTACCGACTTGATACTTAGATGACTCAAATACTCCCTAACTTTTGGTTTCCCTGTTTGTGTTATCTGTATGTAAGCTCCTTGAGGGCAGGAACTTTATCTTATTTGTATTTATCTTATTTATCTTTATCTTATTTGTATATCTAGTGTTTAGCATTCAGCCTAGCACATAGGCTTGATAGCACATAATAGATACTTAATAACTTTATTTTATAAGAAAAAGATTTTTTAAGTAGTTATTAACAATTTGTATTTTTTTCTTTGATAAATTCTCTTCAAAGCCTTTGACCTTTTGTCCCTTGGGGACAAATTATTATTACCTAGAAGCCGGATAGTCAAAGAGAAGAACATTCCATATTCAGGACATAAGGATTCTAGTCACTTGAAAGAAGATGGCAGGGGGAAGAGCAGAAAATGCTTCTCACTTTCTGTTCTACCATATTAGAAAGATTAGATTAGTAGGTGAAAAAATATCTAGTTGGAAGTAGAGACAGACTCAGGGCAAACAGAAGATCTACAAAGAAAAGGCAACCAATTATTCAGAGATAGAAGTGATGGAACTTTGAAAGGTCAGAAACCTGGAAATCCTGTCAGCATCAATAAGTAACTATCTACTGAAACTAGTACCAGCATCCCTAGAGCAACAGTAACCAATAGTGGCTTTTGTATATAACTCTCTGAGAAAGACACTGAGGAGTAAGGCTCTACAATAATAATAATAATAATAATAATAATAATAATAATAATAATAAACTCCCAGAGTCCAGTACAAGTTACACTTCAGGAAAACTTCATTAGAGCTCCATGAAGGGAGCAAAGGACTTCTTTTTAGACAGAGGTTTGACAATATCAATTAAAATGTTTGTTTATCTCTAACTAGTCCCTAGGTTTTTTATATTTGAGTATACAGTAAAAATTTAGATCAAAGAAGACACAGAATGTTACAATGTCTGTTAATGGATAGGTACCAAGAGAGAAAGTTGGGGAAAGAACAGACTCTTATTCTGTTGGTGAATACTCATTATTTCAATATCTTTAAGACTGACAGATTCTCATTTACTTTCTAGAGAGTACAGGGTTCTCTTCTATATCATATTCATCATTATCTTCTTTGTTGTGGCATTTCTTGTTTAGATATAATTTTTAATCTATCATATATACCATAAACATACCAAATCTGTTATTTTTCTTTTCTTTTGATTACATATGGTTTTGTTGTTTAGCATTTAAAAAATTATGTAATGAAATGCATCCTCCTTGCCGTAATCATTTCTTTCATTGTTTAATGGATAAAAAGTATTCCTTAAAAAATTAAGATACATTATTCTATTTTCTAATCTTGATAATAGCTCATTTTTCATTTCTATATCTATCATCTAACTGTATAGTACAAAATGTAAGTCTTTCTTACCATATTGCTATGGTATTGCTAACAACTTTTTAACAAGTTCATTCATCAAATAGTAAATACTTCTAGTTTTTATTGGCTAAAGATTTATCAAATAACATTTTTTGAATAATTTGGTGAGATATTGAGCATTCTATTGTTCCATCAATATATTTTTAATATTTTCCCCACCATCAGATAATTTTAATGGCAAGCCTGAGAATGTAGGTCAGCCTTCATCATGTTTTCTTATAGTGTATCTTTATATTTTTGCTCATTTGCCTTTCCATATAAACTTCATTATGACTTTATCCAGTATGAAGACACCTATTGGTATTTTGAGTCTCATTACACTATATATGCAAATGAATTTATTTTTCAGTATTGATCCCATCCAACCATGAACACTAAATTTCCTTTTCCATCCTCCTACTTCTGTCATTATATTTTTATTGCAGTCCTCATTATAAATTTAGGAACTTCCAAATATTTCAAAAAATCACAAAATTTCAGGATTGGAATAGGATTAATTTTTTTTTAACAAATTTTTATTTTTATAAGGTCTCCTCCTCCACATGTAGCATGGGGTGGGGAGTGGTGTTATTGTGTGGCTCAAAAGGAGGTAGATAGACATTTCTAGCTGCTTCTTCCACCACAAGGAAGGTTGTCTTTCTTCAAGGAAAGTTTTCATTCCTGCCAAAAAGAGAAGTTGTGGCCAGAGATATCTACTTTGCTCTCCTCAGAAAGAGGGGGTACTGGATTAGTTATCTATCTGCTCCTCTAAATATTATTAGTCTAGGATAATGTGACTGGGGTCCATCTAACTTTGATTAGTATCATTTTTATTGGAAGGAGAGCTCAATGCTCTGTTTCTTTTTTTCTTTTCTTTTCTTTTTTTTTTTTTTTAGCATAGTACAATTCATTCAAAGAATGAACTTTTATATTATTTCACTTAATCACATTAAACATAGAAACAAATAATCCCCATATTGACCACATATTGAAATACAGAGCTTTTGCAGGTTATACAAATCTTTTGAGAAGACCAGAATCAAAACTTGAATTTTCAGAGATCTTAAAACATACTCCAACTACTAATTTTTTTTCTTCTTTTTCCAAGTTATTGTTTTGTATTAAAGCATTTTATTTTCAAAACATATGCATGGGTAATTTTTCAGCATTGACCCTTGCAAAGCCTTCTGTTCCAAATTGTCCCCTCTTTTCTCCCACCCCTCCCCTAGATGGCAGGTAGTCCAATACATGTTGAATATGTTAAATTATTCAATGCTCTGTTTCTAAGCCTTGACCCTTTCCCCACCAAATGCCAGTTCTACAATGAACATACATTATGAATAGCAAAGAAACCCATTTTTCCAAATTGTAGCAAAATAGAAACCACAGAATGTATATGTAGATAATCTAGAGTAAAGGAGTTCTCTGATTGGGAATTAGATAATTCAAGACAATCAAGAGAGAGAATCTTATTTCACACCCAAGTGGAAACTTCCCACTCTTTAGTGTAGCAAGGTGGAGATAGGGGTTTGATGGAGACTGCCAGCTCTTCTCCTATTATCTTCTTTCCCAAATCTTTCCTTCAGCAGTCTGAAGTGGGAATGGGCTCTTCTATCTTCCCTCTCAAAGCTGGTAGCCAGAAGCTTGAAGTGACTGGAAATGATTCAAAACTTGAAGAAGGCCCTAAGCAACTCTTTATTCTCTTGCTCTTGACAACTTTATTCTACTCTGCCCCTCACACAAGTACAGGACATTGTTCTTCACCAAAAAAGAGAGAATCCCACACCATTATGACTTTTGGGACTAGGATTATGTTTCTCTTCTGGGCTCAGTCTTTTTTGCAGATCAAATGGGGAAAGTTAAAACCTTTAAGTATTCAACATAGATGCAAACATCAGAGTAATACAACCAATTTTCTTTGCAGTTCTATGTATTTCATCCCTTGCATTTAAGAACATTATTATGAGAAAATAAGCTTCACTAGATTGTCATGATACAAAAAAAAAAGGTTAAGCAACATACTTGATTTGCTGCCAACCAGACTTATTTGAAGACTCTATTGAGGGTGAATTCAATGACTTCAAAGGCCATTCCATTTTAGGGCTGCTCTAGTTGCTGGTATGATGAAGCTCAAATTAAGCTTTAATTTGCTTCTTCACAACTTCTACACTTTGCTACTAGTTCTGCTCTCTGGGCCAGGCATGACAAGTTTATTTTCATTTCCAAAATTATATTCAGCTGGTTTTTAACTAGTTGATATTTATCATGTTTCTCTTTTTCTTCTTTGTATTACATATCTCCAGTTCCTTTAACCCATTTCCATATAGCATAATCTACAGGCCTTTATTAGCTTCTTAATACTTTCCAGCTTATCAATGTGCTTTCTAAAATGTGACATTCAAATTTGGACATATTAATCTGGACATATAAGCTAAACTAGGGCAGAGTTCTGAGTCATTCTCATCTCAATAACCTATGCAACCTAAGGTTACATTTGCTCTTTTGGTTACCTCTATTGTTGACCTCTACTGAGCTAGAAATTGACTAAAAATCCCAGATCTTTTTCATATGAACTCCAATTTAGTGACTCTTCCCCTGTTTTGTACTTGTAAAGTTGATTTTTAAAAAACTCAACAATAAGGTTTCAAATTTACCTAGATTAAATTCATCTTATTAGATTCAGTCCAGCATTCTCACCATTCAAAATCTTTTGGATCCTGACTGTGTCATCAATGTTATTTACTCTTTTATTTAAACTCATGGGTAAAAAATGTTAAAGCTACAGTATCAGGTACTGACCCCTGAAACACTTTATAAAGAATTATTTCCAAGTTATCATCTAATTGTGTCTTTGGAGTTTCACCATTCAACTAATTTTACATACATTTAACTGAACCATCATCTAGACCATACCTCTCATCTTAGGGCAGGTAAGTGGCACAATGGTATAGCATTGGATCCAGAGTCAGGAAAACTTGAGTTCAAATTCTGTTTCAAACCCTTACAATCTGAGTGACCATGGACAATTAATTTAATTTCTCCCAGACTCAGTTTCCTCTTCTGTAAAATGGGGATAGTAAAAGTACCTACCTCATAGGTTTGTGAGATAACATGTGCAAATCACTTTGCAAAATTTAAAGCAATTATATAAATGCTTTTTGACGTTGTAATGATTATTATTATTAACCACAAGAAAAGCATTATTAAGTGCTTTGTCAAATTTGAGATGAATTATATCAACAATATTTTTCTGTTCTCTAGATTTGTGAATCCCTAGCCAGGAATACCATTTCATGAAGAGTGCCAGCCATATTCACTTCAGTCATTACCTAAACTTATCTCTTCACTGTTTCATCAGTATCTTCTCCAGATTTCCAACTTCCCTTTAGGTGTTGTTTTCCTCCATTAGACTATAAACACCTTGAAAGGAAGGACTTTCCTGTTCACTTATTTTGTATATCATTTAGTATGGTGGCTTACATGTGGTAATTGCTTAATAAGTGCTCTTTCTTTTTTTTAATTTAAAAAATAATTTAATTGAAGCTTTTTATTTGCAAATCATACACAAGGATAATTTTTCACCATGGACCCTTGCAAAACCTTGTGTTCCAATTTCCCCTCCTTCCCCCCATCCTCTCTCCTAGATGGCAAGTAATCCAATACATGTTAAACATGGTAAAATATATGTAAATCCAATATAGGCATATGTATTTATACAATTGTATTGCTGCACAAGAAGAATCAGATCAAAAAGGAAAAAAACTGAGAAAGAAAATAAAATTCAAGGAAACAACAAAAAGAATGAAAATGCTATATTGTGATCCACACTCAGTTCCCATAGTCCTCTCTCTGGGTGTATATGGCTTTCTTTATCACAAGATCCTTGGAACTGACCTGAATCGTCTCATTGAGAAGAGGCATATTCATCAAAATTGATCAATAATATTCCATAACATTCATATACCATAATTTATTCAGCCACTCTCCAATTGATGGGCATCCATTCAGTTTCCAGTTTCTAGCCACCACAAAAAGGGCTGCCACAAACATTCTTGCACATGTGGGGCCCTTTCCTTCCTTTAAGATCTCTTTGGGAATAGAAACACTGCTGGGTCAAAGGGTATGCACAGTTTGATAGTCCTTTGAGTGCTCTATCTTTCTATCCATTCTTCCATCTGTCTCTCTTTCTATGTATCTATCCTTCTCTCTATCCATTCTCCTACACACTATTTAATCTACCAGTCTAGAAAAGCTGTCAAAAAAGATAATGAATTTGGTCTGATAAAATCCATTCTTGATGAAAATATGCTGATTCTTTGTAATGACTACTTCCTGAATATTATTGTTCTGTGAGAAATGACCAGTAGGATGATTTCAGAAAGGCCTGGAGAGACTTGCATGAACTGATGCTGAGTGAAATGAGCAGAACCAGGAGATCATCATACACAGCAACAACAAGACTATATGATGATCAATTCTGAAGGACATGGTTCTCTCCAACAATGAGATGTTTCAAACCAGTTCCAGCTGCTCAATGATGAACAAAGCCATATACACTCAGGGAGAGGCCTGTGGGATCTGAGTCTGTACTACAACATAGCATTTTCACACTCTCTATTGATGTTTGCTTGCATTTTGTTTTCCTTCTCAGGTTTTTTTTTTCCTTTCCTGTACAGCAAGATAACTGTATAAATATGTATATGCATAAAAAAAAATACTATGACACCTTCCTCATTCTTCATGATTTTTCAAAGATCACTGACAATAGTTCAAGTAATCATATCCACCAACTACTTCAGTATTTTGCTTTGCAATTCCTCTGGGTCTAGTGACTCAGCATCTGCCTCTTTCTCTCTTGTGGTTTGAATGTTCCCTTTTATATCTGTCAAATCTACTACATTAGCATTCCAAAACTATGACAAATAAAAGTCATGAAAGTAACAATCCTATTCTCAGAATAATACTTTCTATTTGTTAGATTTTTATCAAATGGCTTTTCTGCATCTAATGATATTATTAGAATTTTATAAGTTTTTCTTTGAATGTTATAGTCTTCCTCACTGGGTAAAGTACATAGAGCACTGGATCCAGAATCAAGAAGACCTGACTTCAAATCCAGGTTCAGACACTTACTAGCTGTGTGGCCCTGAGCAAGTCACTTAACTCTGTTTGCTTCAGTTTCCTCAACTGAAAAATGAATTGGAGAAGGAAATGGCAAACCACTACAGTATTTTTGCCAAGAAAATCTAAGATGAGGTCATGAAGAGTCAAGCACAATTGAAAAAGACTGAACAATTTTTTCTCATGCTCGATGAGCTTTGCTTCTCTAGTATACACATATACTGCTTGATCAAAAGAAATACTTTTAAAAAGCATTATTGTATCCCATTATGCTTATATTTTATTTAGCATTTGGGGATTATATTCATTATGAATGATGCTTTGATAGTGATAATCAGAGCTGACTTTTTGAGTTTAGATTTATGACTTCATTAGATGTGGGAAAATACTAATTGCCAAAACTTCCTCCATATATGCAAACAACTCCTCTGTCAGTCATAGTCTCAGAGTGTTTCCTAGTATATTGAGTAGTCAACTGAATTTTATATGGTCACACAATTAATATTTCTTAAAAATAAAACTTGAACTCAGGACTTCCTGATCTCAATGCCAGCCCTCTATCCAGTATGCTATCCTGCTTTTCAGGTGCCTCTCAGGTAACATAGTTCTTCTATTTTTGAAAAATGCTTTATATACATTATCTCATTAGAACCTCACAACAACCCTACAAGAAAGACACTGCTATCTCCATTTTTCATATAGGAAAATTGAGACTTGTTATCTTTGTTGTTGGTCACAGAGCTACTAAGTGTTTGAGACCAATTTATGAGTTTTTCTGACTTCAGGTCCAGCACCTACCTATCCATAAATGCTTATATTTGATATTCTAGATATCAGAGATAAAATCAGAATAAATATCTTTTTTTCACTTAATAGTAAAAATACTATTTTTTCCAATTACATATAAAGATAGTTTCAACATGTAAGATTTTGAGTTCCAATTTTTTTCTCCTTACATTCCTTCTCTCTTCCCACCCAAGACAGCAAGCAACCTGATATAGTTTAATTATGTGCAGTCCATTTAAACATATTTCCATATTAGTCATGTTGTGAAAGTAAAATCAAAACAAAAAGGAAAAACCACGAGAAAGAAAAAACAAAAAAAAGTGAAAATAGTATGTTTCAATCCACATTCAGTCTCCATAGTTCTTTCTCTGAATTAGATGGCATTTTCCCTCACAAATCTATTGGAATTGTCTTGGAGCACAGTATTGCTGAGAAAAATTAAGTCTATTGTAGTTGATCATCATATAATTTTGCTGTTACTATGTACAATGTTCTTCTGGTTCTGCTCACTTCACTCAGCATCAGTCATATGAGTCTTTCCAGGTTTTTCTGAAATCAGCCTACTGATCATTTTTTATAGAACAATAATATTCCATTACATTCATATCCCATAACTTATTCAACCATTCCCCAACTTATGGGCATTCCCTTAATTTCCAGTTCTTTGCCACCACAAAAAGAGCTGTTACAAACATTTTTGCACATTTGGGTCTTTTCCCCTCTTTTATGATCTCTCTGGGACACAGACCCAGTAATGACACTGCTGGATTTAAAGGCTATGCAGTTTTATAGCCTTCCGGGTATAGCAGAACACATATCTTAATGATTCCAAATACAGCACTTTATTCTCTGTCCTATGGTGCTTTCCTTTATTTATTTTTTTTTTTCGGCTAAGGCAATTAGGGTTAAGTGACTTACCCAGAGTCACACAGCTATGAAGTGTTAAGTGTCTGAGAACAGATTTGAACTCAGGTCCTCCTGACTTCAGGGCTGGTGCTCTATCCACTGTGCCACCTAGCTGTTCTCCTCTACTTTTCTTTTAGTTGCTCAGTAAATAAACATCTGTTAAACACATATTATGTGTCAATAAGTGTAGGGGGGTGTTCTAGGAGGACTAGCCCCTCTGGTGTGAAGGCCACTGAGAATTTTCATGGATGCTCATTCTTTTTAGTTTTACTCCTAAGAAGTACTGTGTACTTCAGAAGTATTGTGATTCCAAGAAGTTGCAGCATGCACAATAGCCACATCCAGGTAAAACCATCATAGGCAGACAAGCTAAATCAGGCTGTAGGTATCCTAAGAGCCTCAAACCCCTCAGTGCTTTAGGAGCTTATATATCCAAAGCATGTTAAGACTTTCCCTAGTAGAATGAGTGAATGAGAGCTGTTTATTCCAATACCATAAAGGCTACTGAAACCAGTGGATCACTTAAAGTCTGGTCAGTCATCAAAGACACCAAGGTCATCCACTATATCCCAGGCCATCACCAGTTGTCTTGACTTTTGTCTTACAACTGGATTTTAATGACTGTGGAAGAGAGAGTGAAACTGATGACTCTGTGCAATTCTACCTCACTTAAATATAATTCACCCGATGAGTCAGGACATCACCATGATGCCATTAGTCCTCTTCAAAAGGAAGAATAAACAACTATATATCAAGCATTGAGGATACAAATAATGTATGGGGGGGGAAGATGATCCCTGACCCTAAAGGAGCTTATAATCTACTAAAGAAGATGACCAAAAAAAGCTGAAAAGAGAAATGAGGTGGAGAAGAAGGCACCAGTGATTCAGGGGCATAGTGGGAAAGTCAGAGAAGTCCCAAAGTAGTGCATCCAGTTGAGAACAAGGAGATAGATGTTTGAACAGAGTGGATACTTGGATTTCATGGACCCACCCTCCAGCTCAGAGAAAAAGAGGGTGGTGATGAGGTAGAGTACCAAGATTGATGAGATCTTACTGAATGATAAAATTACCCCTACAATGAACTTCCTGGGACATAGTGGAGAAGACAGTCAGAAAAGTTCCAAAATAGTATAAACTGGTGAGAAATGAAATGTCTTTTAGAATTATATTTTAGGGTTTTAAAATAAACAAAGCACTTCCCTTATAAAAGGTATTGAATGATTTTCTATTTGTCTCTGTGTTTATGAATAATCTATGAAATCTAGGAATTATGTTTGAAAAAAACTTGTCCTGTGAACTCAATCTGAACCAGGTGGGTTTGTTGTGGTGGTGGTTTGGTATAGGAAAGAGTCAGTGCTATGTAGAAATTAATTACTGATTTGTCTTACTTTATCTAAGGTAAGTCTTTTGGGGGGCAGCTAGTTAGTGCAGTGGATAGAGCAGCAGTCCTGAAGTCAGGAGGACCTGAGTTCCAATTTGACCTCAGATACAACATTTCCTAGCTGTGTGACCCTGGGCAAATCACTTAACTCCAATTGCCTCAGGGGAAAAAAAAGATAAGTTTTTAAAATTTAATTTACTGATGTGCTAGATTTGGGAGTGTTTTTTAAAGTAATTATCCATTTTGGGGTTTTCTAGTTTGCTAGCACATAGTACATAAAATACTCCCTTTATTTTTCCTTTTGGAGGCAATCAGTTAAGTGATTTGTCCAGGATCACACAACTAGTAAGTGTTGGTTAGATTTAAATTAATTCAAGAACTTCTAACTTCAGGGCCAGTGCTCTAATCTACTGTGTTACCTTGCTGCTCCTGAGTATTCTTTGATTTGTATGCATTTGTTGTCATCACAATTATAAAAAATTTAATTTATAATTTTGTTGATTTGTTTTTTTTTTCTGCCAATTTAGGTTAAATTTAAGAATGGTTTGTTCATTTATTTGGGGAGGAGGTGGAAGTTTCTGGCTTTATCCATTCATTTTCATGCTGTATTCTTTTCATACTGCTCCTAAGTAATTTTTCTCTTGTTGCTTTCCTTCCAAAGTTTTATTCTTTTCTAGAGCCTTTCTCAGAAAGATTTAATTTATTTGTTTACTCCTGTTTTATTTGACTTTTGACAAGGTTTAGATAGTCTGTCTTGCAGATAGGCCTAAAAGTAGGAATGTATTGGAATCAGCTTAACCTGGCTTGAGAGAGGATTCTTAAATTTTCAGTGTGCACATTTATACATTGGAAATTGGCAATTAGGGCTTGATTAATTGTTTTGTTGATTATCTAATCTTAAGAAAGTCATGGGGAAAACATTAATAATGCAGATTAAATTTAAAAGTGTATTGAAAATACTTCTTGTTTTCCTCTTAGAGAGCTCTTAGTTACACATTTATCAGTACATCTTTGGCAGTGACCCTATGAGTTGTGTAAGTGTTTGGAAGTAAGGAAGCTAACATGGGATTAGAACTAAAGGCTAGCGTCTTCTGCTAGTGGAAATTTAGCAAATATTATAGGAGATAGGGGAGAGAGCATAGTAGAATTTCTGATGTTACCACCACCACTCCTGCTGCCCCTCTCTATGGTTGAAAGCAGTTAATGTTTCACATTTAGTGGTTTGAGAACCCCTTTGGGGTTCAGGACCATGCTAATAACTCTTATTAACATCTTAAGTAACAAATAGTCACCCAATAATGTTTTAGTTATATTTTTTCCTTTGTGGCAACAAGCATGTTGCATGTTAGAAGCATTATAAGTTTGCTTCTGCAGAAATTTGTGGCATCTTGATCAAGTGATTACATAGCTGATGAAATAAACCTACATAAAATATAAGGAGGTTCATCATCAGTAGAGGGATCATTGAGTGATGAATATTTTAGCCACAGCAATTCATAGAATGATATACACATATGCATAATATTAATATATACATGTATGCATATATATAATTTCAGTTTCATGAACCCCCTTTTTTATTCTGCAGTGATAGTGGCAGAGGAGTGTGAAAGGGTACTAAGAAATACACCCTTTTAGATAGTCTCTAAACTACTGGTTCTGTAAATATGGGATCCTTGTCTAGTGACTGATGAGTACATATAATGCTAGAAGAACAGAATCATATCATTCTTCGTATTTTCACAATAAATAAAACCAGAAGAAAGAAGAAGGTTTTCCATAAATATTTTTTGAATAGGGCAGTTAGATGGATCAATTCATGAAGTACCTTTCCTTGCTATGGGAGAGTAGTTGTTTGGAGTGAAAGTGAGAACTCACACAGGCTTTTCTTTAAGTCAAAGCAGGTGGGCTGAATAGCAAAGGCAACTAATTGAAATTAGGGTTAAGGGCAAGAAAGCTTTTATATCAAAATTTTGACTCTAAGCCATGTTAGGAATAGTAAGGATGCTAAAAACAGAATTTTTTTTTTTCAGATAGTAGCTTAGCCACAGGATCTATTAAAAACAGAGTCAAAACAGCAATTTGGTTACCTGGGTTCAAAGAACAATTTACTGGGCAAGTATTCCTCCTGTTGGCCCAGCAAGTCTAAACATACAATATTCAACTTGGTTACTGTGATAAGATTGAAATCTGACACCAAATGTTGGGGTTCAGTCATGTGATAAATTCACAATGGCTTTTCTCTTTGCCAAAAAGTAGGTTTTATTTATGATAAGAGGTTACAGACAAAATGAAAAGGTAAAATAGGCAACAGGAGTGGTAAATATGAAATAGATTTGGGAGAGCATATAATTAGTAAGGAAAGGGGTTTTAGTAATTAACAATGGAAAGACAAATTCCCCACTGAAAATCACAATTAAGCAGGAAAAAGTGAATACACCATGAGGTGGGAATATGCCATTAATAGGCAGGCTAAATTCACAGAAGAGTTTTAGCATTCTAAAAGAGTTAGCTATAAGAAAGAGAAAATTGCCATGAGGCAAGCCTAATCCCAAAAGGGATTCAGCAAAAGATGGCGTATGCCATGGATAGATTTGTAAGGAAAATTTAACCTTTGGGGGGGAGGGGTTGACATAACTTGGCTTTCTGATTGGACACAATTGATGTGATTAGACACAATAAAATGAGGTTACCCAAAACCTCCATAGGAGGTTGGACTGTAAGGTTGAGCTGATCCCCTTCAGTGCTTTTCCCTGCTTGCCTCAAGGAGTAATCTTATTAGTACTTCAGGTTTTCTCAGCCAACCACACCTAATTATCCAGGATCTAATCACCTGGATTCAAGGAACAGTTTACAGAGCAAGTATTCCTTCTTCGGGCCCAACATGTCTAAACATACTAATGTTAGTGACTTTAGAAAAAGTTTATGTTAGTAATTTTCATAAGCTAATCTAAGGCCCAGGGTTAGGGTACAGCATGTCCTCATCTTCCTGAGTTCAAATCTCAGACAAGTCATTTAACTCTGCCTCAGTTTCCTCATATGTAAAATGATCTGGAGAAGAAAAAGGCAAACCACTCCAGTATTTTCACCAAAAAAAAAGTTGGGTCAGGAAGAGTGGAACAAAACCAAAACAACTTAGTAACAATTCTTTGGATAAACAAAGAAGGGAGTTGGTGGAGAGTTTCTTGATAAGTCCAAAGGCAACTAGAAACATTTCTCCTCCTCCTCCCATCATGAGATATTTAGTTATCAACTCAATTCAACACATTTAAACACTTATGTGTCAAGTATTGTGCTAAGTGCTAGAAGTGAAAACAGGAACAAATAAGGAAAAGAAAGTCCCTGTTTTCAAGGAGTTTACATTTTAATGGGGGAAGACAATACAGAAAAGGAAATCTTTCTGATTTGGGGGGCTGAGTAGGGGAAGGTGAAAGGGGAATTCCAGGGAGCATTTTGTTCATTGAAATTGAAACCAAGTAGGGCTTTAGATGGAAAGTGGAATAAGTTATAAAGTTTAGGTTCTACCCTCTCTAAAAGAAAGCTTTGGGTGGGAATAGGAGACTGAGGGAGGTGGGAAGGTATTGAATAGCCAAGGTGAAGTGATGAGCTTACCCTAGGAAGGGCATCTTATTTCCTGGAGTTGAAATCAGACAAAACAGAAGATGAAAATGAAATGAACTGGAAGTAGTAATGATAATAGTGTAGACATGAGCTAGTGTAGTTAGTAAAAGCACATGGTAGGCCAGCCCATGTCTTAGATTTAGACTGCCTTTTTTTGTGTTTGTTCTTTCCTGACCTTAAAAAATGATGTGTCTGGATAAAGCACCAGCCCTGAAGTCAGGAGGACCTGAGTTCAAATCTGGTCTCAGACATTTAACATTCCCTAGCTGTGTAACCCTGGGCAAGTCACTTAACTTTTTGTCTCAGCAAAAAGAAAAAAAATGATGTGACTCTATGAAAATGGATATGTCCAAGATTGGAGACAACCTGTTGATTTCTAGAAGTCTAGAGGACCTGGTGAAAATGAGAAGAGCAATTTTATGTGGAAATGTTGGAAGTTGGCTAGTGACAGGGAAGATTTTTGCATCAGAGAGGATGGATACTGACAAGAAGATTGGCCTAAATCTGTTTTTACCAATAAAGTTCTGTGGGAATTGTTTTTTTCTGTTCCAAGTTAAGATCAAATATAAAATATCTAATTAGTGCTATAAACTACTATATATTCTCATGAAGTTTAGGTATCAATCTCTTAACAGATTATGAAGTTTGTTATTATTCTATCTTGTTTTATTTATTTTTTGTCAACTTTGTTAGAAATATACTGCAAAGATAAAAAGGACTCAGGAGCATTGAAGTAAGTTGTTTTATTTATGATTCTTGCAAGAAATGGGCAATCTATTCTCATAGACAAAGAATGAGCCTTTTACTTCATATTCTAAAGCACAAGGTCCCTCCCTTGTCACTCCATTGTCTAGGGATGAAGTTAACAGACTTCCTCCCATTGCATGTTCTTCCTTGACATGTTCCCCCTCCATTATCATACAATCCATGTTAAAAAATGACAGAAATCTCCTTTGGGGAGAAGAAATTAATATTAATTAACTCATTATATATGTGCACTCAATGCTTGCAGTTACCTTTAATCCACTTCTTGTTTTGGGGTGATTTTTATCAGTTTATAAGTTCAGTGGATCAATAACTTGTTTTGTAAAACTAACTTGAGTCAGCTGATATGACCTTTCCTTAAGTCCTTGTGCCTGCCCATATGGAAATACAACTCATAAACTTTGAAAATCTTTAGAATTCTGATCAATGGGGGCAGCTAGGTGGTGTAGTGGATAGAGCACCAGCCCTGAAGTCAGGAGGACCTGAGTTCAAATTTGGCCTCAGACACTTAATACTTCCTAGCTGTGTGACCCTGGGCAAGTCACTTAACCCCAATTGCCAAAGGTGGGGGAGAACAATGCAATCCTATGATTCTAATCTAGTGAAATGATGGTACATGTTACTCCTTGGCAGAGAGATGATAGCCTCAAGATGTAGAATAAGACATATATATATATATAAATTTGTTAAAAGAATTTTCTTTTCTTTTTTTTTCTTTCATTAATAGAAAAGTAGGCAGAAAAAATAAATATTTCATTATTGTAAAAAATAATGTTTTAATAAAAAATAAAAATAAATAAAACTATTTTAAAGGATTTTTTCTCAATAGTAATTTATTTTTCCAAATACATGTAAAGATAGTTTTCAACACTCATTTTTGTTAAGACTTTGTGTTCTAAATCTTTCTCCCTCCATTTCTCATCTCCCCTCTCCCCCAAATAGAAAGCAATCTGATATAGGTTAAATATGGGAAATCCTTTTAAATATATTTCCATATTTATCATGTCATACAAGAAAAATCAGACCAAAAGTAGGGGGTAGGGAGGAACCATGAGAAAGAAAGAAACAAAAGGTGAAAGGTATGCTTTAATCCACATTCATTTGATGTATGGATGAGGATAGTATTTTCCATCCCAAGTTTATTGGAATTGCCTTGAATCACCACATTCTTGAGAAGAACCAAGTTCATCATAGTTGATCATCACATAATCTTGTTACTATGTACAATGTTCTCCTGGTTCTACTCAGTTCACTCAGCATCAGTTTATGTAAATTAAATTTTGGGGGGATCAAATTTTTACATGTGCTTTTTGTATATGAAAATATATTATTTGTCCCATATGTGATTCATATTGTACCTTTTTTATTTCTCCATTTTGTGAGAGAGGGAAGCCCTAGACATAAGCCTTAAGTAATATCTCAAGGTGTTGCCAGGAGTTGGAGTGTGAAAAAAGTAGCCCTTCACTCCTTACTACAACTCTTTCATTAGATGCAGACTTCCCTAAGGCTGAACTGCTAACTTGACATAGAACAGGGAGTTAGTACAGTATTCCCAGATCCTAGAGAGCAAAACTGATGGTGATTCCTGCAATTTATATATGCTAACATCTTTCTTCCCAAAATAAACATAGTAAAGGACAAGCAGAAAAGTAGTGAGACTTTAAACTCAAATCTCTGTCCCCTGAGAAGGAAAGATATTAACATTCTAATGTCTTCTACAGTTTAGAGTCAAAATCATAGTCCTTAAAATATCCAAATTTAGCTAAACATTCTGAGAACACTAAAGAGGTAGAGTTGACCCTGCCCTGTGCTTACATAATAAAGGAAATGTTGAAAACCTAAAAAAGGAAATGGCAAAATTAGAGACTTCTTATAAAATATGAGTTTAAAACCTTTTTTTTTTTTGGTATAGAGATCATGTGATTTCCTTGGCATTGGAGTGTGGTCCTTTCTACTATCCCTGTGCCCAATTACTATCAATTCCCATCTGTGTTTAATTCACTTGGCTATACTGTACTATGATCTCACTTAAGCTAAGACCACCAGACTATTTTTGTGAAAATTATGCTTGTTGAGATTAGAGCTGCCAAAATTTCTATTTGCTTGCTTCACATTGTTCTATGAGTATGGGGTTTTATTTGTTTTACCTCCACTTCTGCTTTCTGCTTTAAATTTTTTTAATTCTATTTTTGTTATTGTTCTGTACCTAACAAATATCATCAAATATCAATATTCCCATATACAAAGAATAGGAAAAGGAGAGAATTGTACATGAAAACAAAAATTTATTATAAACAACTGACATTTTTTAAAGTTACTTAACTAAACATTTGCTGAATATTTACTATGTGCTCTGTGCCATATTAAGATTTGGGAATACAAAAAGCAAAACACAATCCCTGCTTTCAAGGAGTTCAGTTTCATAGGGGAGACTATATTCAAAAACATGGAATTTTAAAATTTGGGGCAATTAGTAGGTGCATTGAATACAGCACTGGGCTTGGAATCTAGCAGATTCACCTTCATGAATTCAAATCTGACCTCAGATAGTCATTAGCTGTGTGATCCTAGGCAAGTCACTTAACTCTGCCTCAGTTTTCTCATCTGTAAGATGAGTTGGAGAAGGAATTGGCAAACCACTCTAGTATCTTTGCCAAGAAAACCCGAATGGGGTCATAAAGAGTCAGACATGACTGAAATGATTGAATAAATATATAATAAATTCAGTTTATTGCTTTCAAAGCTGTCTTGCTTGTTTGTATGTTCTAAACCTTCTTCTATTTTCTTTTCTGTGTTTAAAAAAATGCAACAATGATCTTTTCTTTTTTGTATCCCTATTATTAGTTCCCCTCTCCTTTCATTGGTATGTAGATTTGTTTTGCTTGATTGTGATTATTTATTTCACAGAAGGGTTTGTTTTGTTATGATTTTTAAATTGGGAGGTAGTATTTGGAAAGGACTTAAGTGTCAAAAAATGAATGTTTCTTTCTGCACCTAAGTTCATCTGCTTTCTATTACAAGTAGGAAACATGTATCTCTTCTGGAGATATGACTGGTCATTGCTTTGATCAGAGTTCTTAAATCTTTCAAGATTGCTTTGCTTTATACTGTTGTTGTCTTTATATAAATTGTTCTCCTAGTTCTGTTCCATTCGCTTGTGTCAGTTTTTACTACCCTAGAATCTATAAATATCTTAAATTTCAGTGCAGTGCAATAATTTGTTATAACTATCTATCCCAATTAATTTAGCTATTTCTCAAATGTTGAGCATACTTCTCTTCCTTTAAGTCTCATTATTTGCCTACTTCTCCCACCTCTTCATCTATAGTCATATAGTCTTCTTCTTATGATAAATGATAAGTTCCATCTGCTGCTTTTTCCTTTTTATACTGATATATTCCTTTTACCCTCTCTTCTCATTCCTCACTTAAAGCTCTTAAGATTGAACCAAGGTTTCTTGTTTTTCTTATTTTACTCCTTCAATACCCTTTGAAAACAGTAAGATTCTTATTTTCAAAGGATAATTGTTTCTTCTTCCCTTATTAGAATATTAACAACACATAATCATATATATTCTTCAAGTTGCTCAAATGTATTTTTCTAGCTTTTTCTTGTGTTTTCATTACTAAGATCTTTTTATCAGACTTTCTTAAAATACCTATATTCCATTAAACTTCCATTTCCCCTTCTAAAGGATGATATTCAGCTATTCTGGATGAGTCATTCTTGATTGAAAGCCTAAATCTTTTGCATGTTGGAATATTGTATCCCCAAAGTTCTTTTTGAATATAGTATGTTCTTGTATATTTAAAAGAGCAGAAAAAAATCTTTATGGAAAAGCCCCAGATTTTGGCTATGACATTCTTGGGACTTTCTCTTTAGAAGGTTCTTTCAAGAGGTGATTGGTGGGTTTCTACTATCTTTACTTATCTCTTAAATTCTGGTCAGTTTTCATTTATGATTTCTTAATATGCAGTGTCCAGTGTGCTGGATTTAAAAAAAAAATCTTAATCATGATTCTTAGGTAGTTCAATGATTCTTAAATGAACTTTAGTTGGCCTTTTGGTTTTGAGTTCGTTCTAATATTTTTTGCTTTCCCATGGGGTCATTGATTTATATTTAATTTATTATAATTTTCAGAAGCTATTAATTTATTTTTTTGAAGTTTTTTATTTTCAAAACATATGCAAGGATAATTTTTTCAACATTGACCCTTGAAAAATTTTGTGTTCCAAATTTTCCCCCTCTTCCCTCCATCCCCTCCCCTAGATGGCATGTAATGCAATATATGTAAAACATGGCTAAAATATATGTTAAATCCAATATAGGCATACATATTTACACAATTATCTTGCTGCATAAGAAAAATCAGATCATAAAGTGAGTGAATGAGAGAGAGAGAGAGAATAAAATTCAAGCAAACCACAACAACAACAAAAAAAGTGAAAATGCTATGTTGTAATCCACCCTCAGTTCTCACAGTCTCTCTCTGGGTGCAAATGGCTCTCATCATCACAAGATCATTGGAACAGGTCTGAATCACCTCATTGCTGATGACAGCCACATCCATGAGAATTGATCATCGTATAATCTTGCTGTTGCTGGGTACAATGAACTCCTGGTTCAGTTCATTTTATTTAGCATCAGTTCATGTAAGTATCTCCGGAAAAGTTATTACTTTAATAAATTTGCTACTTTCTGTTATAAATTATTTATTCTCCTTCCAATTTTTTTCCTCCAGAGATGCTCTTTTTTTTTTTAATCTCTTGCTTCATTTCTTACTGGTACCTCATGTTGTGTTTGAGGAAGATCCATTTTCTTCTCTGAGTCTTTGTTTATAGGGATTATGGTTATTTTCTCCTCTTAGACTGGATTTCTGGGCTTCTCTGGATCTACTATAATTTTTTATAATGTTTAAGGTTTTCTGAATTTTACTATCTCTCTAGTCTTAGTTCTTGGACTGAGACTTTATGCCAAAATCAGTGTTCTCTCCCCATGGAGATTTTGGATGTAGTGATCAGCTTTGTTTGGCCTTCCCTAGTAACTCAGGGCTCTTATGATGAGTTCCACCTCTCAGGGTTAAAACCATTCAGATCTTTAAAGTTTAGGGTACTAGATCTTCGTGGCTTTCTATGTCTTCTCCTATGAAAAAGAAACTTCAGAGTTTTTGCTTAGCTCCAGTCTTTTCATCAGGAATGCTTGGAAGTCCCCATTTCTTTTTTAACATTTAAAAAAAAAAACTCCGCAAGATTAAACTGAGACACTTTGCCTCGATCCCTGATCCAGGACCAGAGCCAAGCTCGGAAGCTCTGCTCCCTCTGATCTTGCATAGTGTGGTCCTGACTTGCATTGCCAGGTTTGTGCTCCTTTCTTCTATTTCTCTTGGGGCATATCTGAAACTCACATTTCTGGAAGATGTGTGAATCCTTTTTTTAGAATTCTGCAATTAGCCATTATTGAGTAGTCTTTTTATTGCTGAAGCTTCTCTGACCAGAGTACTGGGAAGCCTTTTGTCCTCCTGGGGCTTCCTGTGGGAGCAAAAAAGTGGGAGTTGGGTTCCTGCATGACCTACTGCTCAAAATCATCCATCATCTTTCTTTGAGAGGTTTTACAGACAAGCTTATATTCTAACCCAGTGTTGTCTTTGGCACCTATCTTTTTCAGTTTGGCAAGTCAAATGTTTGCTGACTAAAGTGTTTTCTGGACTCCTGTAGTGGCCTATTTATAGCAATTAGTTGACATTGACTTAACTTTTAGATGAAATTATTTTCATTTTAGTTAATACCATTTATGTTATCCATATTTTCCAATTTTTACTTTCGATAGCTTTTGCAAATAATTCAGTGTTAAATATTTTTAAATGTACATCATAACCTTTTCTCATTACTATTTTTGTTTACTATAAATTCTGATCTAATTCTGACAAATTAGTGGTCTGACAGGTAAGCTGACTGTTCTTAGCAGCTTAATGCAATCTTCACACCTTTAATAAGTCTTTTCATGCCTAACCTATAGTCATTTTCTTTGTGGTACAAAATGCTGTTTGCTATGAATTTCATCTCCCAATCTTTTAAAATTTTTAAAGAGAATATAATTAATAAATTAGAGATAGGAGGCTTCTGTGCAATCTACAAGTCTTTCCTCTCATTTCTTTCTCTTGAACTGTATTTTGTCAGCCATTTTACCTGAGCATCATCACCTTTTTTTCACCTTTAAATTAAGCTCAACAATTATCAGAGCAATATCAAAGATATACAAAGTATACAAGGTATCTGAAGGAAGAAAAGGTAACAGAGTGTCCTTTATTGATATAAAAGATAACCTAGAGAACCTCAACAACTATTGGTCTATATGCCTACTGTCCCATCAATATAAAATTAATGAGGTTCATCTATACATCTTCCTTCTAGGTCTAAATCTAGGACTACAGGGATCTGTTCAATCTGTTTTATTTCCCCCCACTCCCATTTTCTCTTTTTGAACCTCCTATCTGCTCTCCCCAGACCAGCCAGAGCTATATATAATTAAAATTTTAATTAAAAATATATGTATATATTTTATGTATATGTATATACACATGTATATATACATATATATGCATATATATATAAACATCATTATAGTAAAAGTAATTTCATGAAAATATAAATTCAAGGGTAAATAATCAGGAAATATAATAAAAGAACAATCACATTTTGCTCCCCAACCATTTATTACATAATCTTCCAATCTACAGGGATAGAAGTCCAACCCATCCCCACCCCTGCTGCTGCTGAGCACTCACTCTCCTGGAGTGGGATGAGGGCTGGTAGGCTATTTATTAGATGATCACTCAACACACTTGATATTAATGTACCTGAGTCGTTTGTTCCAGGGCCAGTGAATCATCCAGATTCTGCAGGTGTAGCTTCTAAATACAACACCCAAGTTCAAAGTCTAGTGGTAGGAGAAGGTGGGGAAGGAAAATCTCAATGTCTACCAATTTGACAGGAAGAGGAAGTCCATGGTGTATGAGACCTTTTCTCTGTCCTTTCTCTTTCATTTTCTCCTTTACCCTTTTTTTTTCTTGTTCCTAGCTTATGAATCAACTAGTCCAGAATCCCCATGTGGAATTCAAGGGAAAGTAGTTTCCAAAAAGAATATAGAGTTCACAGAACAAAGATTCATAATAACTTACATTAATATTATTGTAATGGGGTATGGGTACATGTTCAGAGTGTCTCACTGTGACGTTTCTCTCTGAGGAAGAAGTAAAGGAGTCTGCTTCTGGGAGAGTTATGAAGATGGGAAATGGAGGGACCTTGGGATAATACTGGAGTTACTCTGTAACTGCTTCCACATGGCTAAGGGATGAAGATGAACTTTTTTGGCTGAAATGATGTTCCTTTCAGGCTCCTCAGCCTCAGCCACAGCTTTTTAACATTGGTCCTTTCTGCCCCATTCAATGACTTCTTTACTGACTATACTTATTATATATCATATACTTACTATATTTATTATTTATATGTATAGAGAGAATATAAATATATTACTATATTTATTATAAACTTACTATACTGCTCAGGGTAAGAGATCAAGATATAAGGCCACATGGTCCCAAGGAATGAGCCTTGAACCTTGACTTTTGTTCTTTTCCATTCTAAGGGAAGGTAGTGGAAGCTCTGTGACACTGATTTCAGAAAGACCTGGAGGTTCTTGTCCTCCTAGCTTTCCAGGACTTGGGGGGATATTCAGTCTAGGTGTTCTAGCCTAGTTCTGTAGCCAACCGAGCATCGATACCTCAAGGAACAAGGAGAAACCCTTAAGAATCCCACTGATGTATCTGGGACAAGCTAGCCATCATCTAGCCAACATGTCAAATCTGGACATGAACTAGGAGTTAAACTAAATTTTGAGCCTACTTTCTACACCACTACTCCTAGGGAAGAGAATCCCTCTCAGATATAAGGGGAAAGATTTATACTTTTGTTGTTGTTATATCTTTGAAGCGAATATCCCTTTGTAAAAACTAATTGATATTAAGTGTTTGAATGGAACTGGGGTATTAGTGACTATTAACTAATAGGAAGAACACAGTTAGCTCCATACAATCTACAGATAGGTAGGAGCTATATACAACCAATGGCAACAAAGAAGAGAAATATTCCCACTCTTTGAGGCTATCTTAGCACCTGTAAGAAGAGAGCCACAGAACAACATATTATAGGTGGAGACTTATCTGGGATTAGATTGGGAGACTCATATTTGTGAGGATCCCAGATCTTTCACTTCTTGATAGCCTTTTTTTATATGATCCTAGAGAAATTTTACATACATACACACACTTAACAATGTATATTTCCTTGCTAGTCAGTTCCATCTGAGATAATTTTTTTTTAACTTTTGTTTTTGTGGATTTGTTGAATGCTTAAATGCTGATGCTGTATTATTGAATTCATTAGATGTTGAAATTAGTATGAGAAGTATGAAGTTTGCATCACTCAAAAGTTGATACCTAGTTGAGAAATAGTCTTATTTTCTTTTTTGCATTTAAATGAACTTAGACTGCTGTTCTTATTGTGAAATCCTTTTGGCTGAAAAGACAATAGAGTAAGGTTTGTGGGCCTAGAAACCCTAAGTTTCAAACACTTTACAATAGATAATGTCCACTAGGGGTGGAAAGTTGGTTGAAATAAATTCTGCTTGATTCATTCAATTCCAAAATGCAAATAAAATTCCCAATTAGATAAAATGGACAGTTTTTCCTGAGGGACAACTCTGTGACCTAGACTGCATACATATAAGGAAATGCGACTCCTGGTTGACAGAATGCTTATTTATGATGCTATATAAATGGAGAATGAGCATATTCAGTTTGTTACAGATATATATTGGGAGACTTTTAGAGAAATGGGTCAAGAGAGGCAAAGAGCAGACTGGTGAATGGGTAGACTACAGTCCAGAAGCTAAACACACATAGGGGAGCCAGACTTCTATCAAGTCTCTTGACTTTTTGTGCTTGTAGTCCTTCAGACTGCTGAGAGTGGACTAGGTGATATTATTCCTTTCCTCCTGATTTGAGCAAAGGACTTATTTCACTCCTAGCTGAGGGAATGAGATTTACTCAGCTATTTATTTACTTTGTTTCTATGTATATTTAATCTATATAACATCTCCCTATCTGTTTGCAGCTTCTTTAAGAAAGAGGTTTACCAGTGATTTATAGTGGTCTTTTGTCTAATCAATGTTTGGTGGAAGGGAATGAAGCTGACAAGTATGAGCTAAGGGTAACCCTGGAGAGGGATCAAGCAAGTGGCTTTTCTTCCCTTCTCATTCCCATATCCTGGAGATATTTGAGGAGTGGCAAACAGTACTGCTTTTTTGCTTAAAGGGAACAGCCTTGGGTTCCTGTACCCTGAATGTCCTTCTCCATTAACTAGACTTCTGGCATTGCTGTCATGCCCTACTCCAACTCTCTACAAAGATAGATCAGATCTCAAGTTGCATCAAACCACATCTATTTAAATGTATTAGACAACTATGTATATACAGCATCTACATATCTTTGGTGTTGTTTAGTTGTTTCACCTATGTCCAATTCTTTGTGACTACACTTGAAATTTTCTTGGCAAAGATACTAGCGTGGTTTACTATTTCCTTCTCCAGTTCCAATTTTATTGATGAGGAAACTGAGGCAAACAGGGTTGGCTGACACACACCTAATAAGTCTTTGAGGCCAAATTTGAATTCAGGTCTTCCTGACCAGAACGCTATCCTTTGCTCTACCTAGCTGCCCTATATATATCTATAGGTATATGTGTGTATATGTAAACACACAAATACACACATATGTATATGCACAGTATATACATATACCTTATAAATATTTTAAAGAATTTGTTGACTATTTAACATTCAACCACCTTGGGCAAATCACTCAATCTCTGCCTCAGTTTCCTCAATTGTAAAATTATAATAATAATAGTGTCTACCTCTGAGGATTATTGGGAAAATAAAATGAGATGATACTTGTAAAGTGCTTAGTAGTGTACCTGGCACATAGTATGGTATATAAATGCTATCATTATCATCTTCGTTGTCATTGTTGTTATCATATACTTCTATAACTCCCTTTCCTAGAGTAATTTTTCCATCTTCCCTCTCAGACCTGGAAGCCAGAAGCACCTGAAAGACTCAATACTTGAAGAATACCCAGAATACTGAAGAAGGCTGCAGTTCTGTTCTCCCAACTCTCCTCAGTCCCTCATACAGGACAGAGCATTCTTTTTCACCACCAAGAGTAGAGTCCCATCCCAATGGCCTTTAGGATAGGGGTTATACTTATTAAACATCCTTCACTTACAATACACAATACTAGGTTCTAGATGAGATGTAGAGATAGATAAGGATTCATAGTCTAGTAGTCTCCTTTGAGAAATTATGTCTTCAAATCAAGTACTTGAAGCTGATTTTGCAAATGTCAATCCTTGGTTATAAGAGAAAATGGTGATAACTCTGGAGAGAAAGTGGATGAGTCCAGTCACTTATTGTTAATAGCAAAGCTACAAAATTGTCTACCCACATCAAACTATTATTCATAATATAAGTATGCTTGAAGCAATGAGTCTTCAGAAAATGAAACTCCTTTTTAATAAATCACTAGTTATGGAAGGAAAGGGCTTATTACTAGAGGCTTAAGTATGGAGGGCATTGTAAGAGCACCAGGAATAAAAAGATCCAGTGGCACTTTAGCAAAAGCTTAGGTATGTCATTGGAGGAAGAGGAAGATTTGACAATGTTCTATTAGGTTCAAGAAGATCTGTAGAAAGGAAATATCTTTGTCTCCTTCATAGACATTTATTTATTTATTTAGTGTTTTGTTGTTGTTGTTTTGCTTTTTTGCTGAGGCAGTTGGGGTTAAGTGACTTGCCCAGGGTCACACAGCTAGGAAGTGTTAAGTGTTTGAGATCAGATTTGAACTCAGGTCTTCCTGACTTCAGGGCTGGTACTTTATCCACTGTTCCACCTAGCTGCCCCTATAGATATAGGGGCATAAATATTCTTTAAGCATATATGTATATGTACATATACATATATGCTTAAAGAATATTTATGTCTATATCAATAAGAATGATATATAATATATATAATGATATATATATACACATATATATTTAAAGAATATTTATGCCTATATCAATAAGAATGAATCTTTACTTACATTTGATACAAGCCCCTCTCTCTTATCTTATCTCTTATCTAAGACAAAGGCCCAGAGAAATGATTGATCTAAAGTCACTTAGCTAATTAGTGGCTGGTCTGGGAGTAGAATTTGTCCCTGTCCCTAGTGATTTTGACTAGATAGTGCTTCCTTCATTTCTCTTTATTGTCTTCTCTTCTCTGTCTCCCTCCTTCTTCGATCTCTTCTCTTTATTCTATGATCCAATAAGCACCTAAAGTTCTCCTCCCCTTCTCTAGGGAAGAGGAAATGCCTTCCACGTGTGCATCTTTGGGAAAGATCCAGTGCCCTGTTCTAGTTAAGATTCTATTTATAACTTCTCACCTTACCGTAATCTTATGGAGAAAATTTCTTGTACAGCATTATGGAGTAGCTAGGTGGTGCAGTGGATAGAGCACTGAGCCTGAATTCAGCAAGACTCATCTTCCTGAATTAAAATCTGGCACCAGACATTTAAAAGCTGGGTGATCCTGGGCAACTCATTTAGCCCTGCTTGCCTCAGCTTCCTCATCTGTAAAATGAGCTGGAGAAGGAAATGGCAAATCTCTCCAGTATTTTTGCCAAGAAAATCCCAAATGCAGTCAAGAAGAGACAGACATGACTGAAAAATAACAACAAAAAGCGTAATATAAATGTCAGATATAAGATCTGTTTAACTTGGAGATAGTTTTTTTTTTAGTGAAAAGCAAAATAGTTAAAGTTTGCCTTGATAAAAAGATAAATGTAAAAAAAAAAACAAAACCAAGTTTTTTTCTTTTGACATGATGAGAAGCAAAAACAGTCTTTAAACCTCCAAACAAAAATGAACAGAAAAAAATTTTCCTTTTGTAGAGCAAGAGTTGCCTAATAAAGGTCTAGTGTTCAAGTTCAAGTTTGTCTGGTGTTCCTAGCTCAAAGACAAAGTATGAAAGCTAGGAACAGAGTAAAAACCAAGGGATAAATATTTAGTAAAATGAATCTAAATTAGACATTTGAAGCTTTGGATTAATCTGTGGAAATGTTTCTGTGTGTGTGTGTGTGTGTATGTGAAGGATTGGCTCCTATTCTATGTCCCTGGCATTCTTTCTTGGCTTTTTAAAAATTTTTAACTGCCAAAGTGCTACTTCCTGTAAATTTCAATCCTGATTAGGTCCTGGATGCCCTTTAAATCACTGAGTGTGCACTTTTGCGTGCCTTCCAACATCTGTTTAGAATATCATTCTTTCAGAACTTCACAAGATTCATGATTTCATCCATGGCCACAAAGACTCATTGCCTGGGGGCCGGCGATCTCTGAGAGGAGCTCAAAGCTGCTGCTCCAACACACAGAATCTGTTCCAAGCCCAAGGAGCTCACATTCAGATGTGTGGGACTGGACAGAACCCAAGCACCACAGGCACAATCTAAGAGAAATTTAGAGCCGGCCGCCTCCACACTCACCCTTGAAGGCCGGCTTTTCATATGAGGTTTTTCAGACCTCTAGAGGTCACTATATCCTAACTTATGGGTAAAGGACCAGCTCAGCCCAAGAAAGGGAGAGCAGCAATGTTTGTGTCTTTGGTTGCTAAGGAGATTTCTCAGTAGCTCCGCTGGACCCATTCCACAGCATTTTTCAAGGCTGGAGGCAATCACAATCTACACAAAACATCTACACAAGCAGAAAATATGTAAACCACATGCGGTCTCCTTCCCTCTCCCCAGACATGCACTCCATTTTTTTTTTTTAAACAGCTTTTTCAAAGAACAAGGGGGACAAGAAAACACAGTATTTTCAGAGTTTCCTAGTGATTGGACAGGATATGCACAGAATTCCACAAGCAGCTCTGTTTATACAATTTGTTGAAGATACTCCACATGAGAGATATACTGCAATGCATTCTCTCCTCCCCTCCCTGCCTCTCGATTTCTTTCCATCAGCAAACTTCCCCTTGCCTACTCAGTCTGGATTCCAAGGCCAGATGTTAGGCTCATGGGAGGAATTAGAACACACATGCAGGCCTTAATAGTTATTTGTTTGGTGGTTATAACCATGGTGCCTTGGAGCTTTCCAGAACAGAAACAGGTCAAGTCTATCAGCACTGGGGCAACTATTCAGGATTTGGCCAGTTCTAATGTACGATAAAGGAACTCTTTATGCCAAAAAGGCTTGTAAAAGAAGAAAGGGTTTGGGGAAGTGAAACGGAATTGTGGTAAAGCAAAGCCAGAGAGGATGAGTCAAAGACAGAAATGCTAGAAAGAAGGAGAAGGGAGGGTTGTTTTGGTTTGTATATATGTGATTTTACTTAGATAGAATAATACAATAATAAAGATTCATCTTTATAATAACTAATCATTTTTGTCATTGAGTCATTTCAGTCAGGTCCAACTCTTTGTGACCCCACTTGGAGTTTTCTTGACAAAGATACTAGATTGGTTTGCCATTTCTTTCCCTAGCTCATTTTTAGAAGAGGAAATTGAAAGGTACAGAGTTAAGTGACTTGTCCAGAGTCATACAGCTAGGAAGGGTCTGAGGCTGGATCAAGTCTTCCTGACTCCACAACAAGTGCTTTATCCACTGTGCCATCTAGCTGCCAATAACTAATCATAGCTAATAACTAATTAAAGCTAGCATTTATGTTTTGCTTTACGCTTGACAAAGCACTTTACAAATATCTCATTTGATCCTCACAACACTGGGAAGTAGGGGGATATTAGGATCCTCATTTTATTTTATTTTTTAATAATATCTTTTTATTTTCTAAATATGTGCAAAGATAGTTTTCAACATTCATCCTTGCAAAACTTTGCATTCCAAATTTGTCTCCCTCCCTTCCTTTTCTTCCCTCCTTTAGACAGCAAGTAATCCAATATAGGTTAAACATGTACAATTCTTCTAGACATATTTCTAGATTTATCATGCTGATAAATGATATCAAGAAAAATCAGATCAAAAAGGAAAAAAATAAGAAAGAAAAAAAGCAAGCAAACAACAACAACAAAAGTGAAAATACTATATTATGATCCATATTTGGTTCCCATAGTCCTTTTTCCGGATGCAGGTAGCTCTCTCTATCATGTCTATTGAAATTGGCTTGAATCACTTCATTGTTGAAAAGATACAAGACTGCTAGAATTGATCATCACATAATGTTGTTGTTGCTGTGTACAATGTCCTCTTGGTTCTACTTATTTCACTTAGCATGATCCCCATTTTTAAGATGAGGAAATTGAGACAGACAGGATGTGAAATGATGTACCCAGGTTCACACAGCTAGAAAGTGTCTGAGCCAGTATTTGAATCCAGATCTCCCTGAAGAGTCAGTTATGTTCTATGGGGTTTGGACAAGCTAGTTTGAACTTAAGGTTTGAGTATGGAGAGAGAAATCCAATAAAGTCCCAGTATGTCATTCCCCATTTGTTAACTGATCAAACAATATGAATAGGCAGGCCAATGAAGAAATCAAAATAATTTATAGTTACATGAAAAGTGCTCTAAATGATTATTGGTTAGAGAAATACAAATTAAAGCAATCTTCAGATAGTATTGTAACAAGTGTTGGGGGGATGTAGAAAAATGGGATGCTACTTCTTTCTCAGTGGAATTGTGAACTAATCCAACCATTTTGAGAACAATGTGGAATTATGCCCAAAGAGTTACTAAATATCTATACTCTTTGATCCAACAATTCCACTATTTGGTCTATTTCTGAAGGTAGAGTAAAAGGAAAAGACCTAGAGGTTCTAAAATGTTTATAGCAGATTTCTTTGTGGTTGTATAGAATTGGAAATTGTAGTAAAGATCATCAGTTGGGGAATAGCTGAACAATCTGTGGTATATGATTGTGATGTAATACTACTGTGCCATAAAAAATGATGAGCTCAATGATTTTAGAAAAATATGGCAAGACTACCATGAAATAATGAAGAGCAAAATGAGTAGAACTAAGAGAACACTGTATACAGAAACTGCAATATTGTTTTAAGAACAACTTTGAGGGAATAAAATATTTTGACTATGCTAAATAACCAAATTAATAATAAAGGACATATGAAGAAAGATATCTACATCTAGAGAAATATCTGATAAGTAGAAGTACATATAGAATAATTTTACACATATATGCACCTATTTGTGTCTAATAGTAGCCATCTCTAGAGTGGGAGGGATAGAAAGAAGGGAAGAAAAAAAAGAAATGTACATGAAAAATTTTGTTGTCTATTTGAAAGGAATAGCAAGTTGTGCCTACTTGTGCCATTGTTTTAAAAATTGTACTATGTAATAGAAATGGAAATTTAAAAGGAAAAAAATAAGGAAGGAAGAAAACACTTATTAAGCACCTAGTATGTGCTAAGCTTTTAAACATATTATCTCATTTTATCCTTACAACAACCCACTCACAACAATTCACAACACTAGTAGGTACTATTTACTATCTTCATTTTACAGGTTAGGAAACTGAGGCAAATAGCCATGATCACAACAGCTAGTAAGCCTGAGGCTGGATTTGAACTTGTCTTCTTGACTTCAGGCTTAGCTCTCTCTATTCTAAGAATATATTTCTTTAAAAACTCTGCTCAAATGACAACCTAGATTAAGTTTTTCTTTATTTGTGGCTGCCTAGTACCCTTCAGTCCCCTTTCTTTTGTATTTATTTTGTATATATTTCTTATTAAGGTTTTATACAATTATTCACATGCCTATTATCTCTTCCATTGAAGTCAGGGACTATTCCATTTGCGTATTTGCATCCCAAATGCTTAGCACAGTTGCCTAGCACATAGCAGGTGCTTAATAAATGTTTGTGGGTTGATCTGGAAACAAAAGACCTGGATTTGAAACCTAGTTCTTTTACTTGCTACCTATCTTGGGTGAATCACTTAACTTCACTCAACCTCAGTTTCCTTATCTGTAAAATGAGGGGGTTGAACTAATATCCAAGGACACTTCCAATTTCAAATGCTATGATCCTAGTTAAAAATCTAGTAGTATAATTAAGATCATAAAGGATTCGAGGAAGAAAGACATCTTCAAGGGGCAGTTAGGAGGCACAGTGGATAGAGCACCAGCCCTGAAGTCAGGAGGACCTGAGTTCAAATGTGGTCTCAGACACTTAACACTTCCTAGCTGTGTGACTCTGAGCAAGCTGGGCAAGTCACTTAACCCTCATTGCCTCAGAAAAAAAAAGGAAAAAGATATCTTTTCCCAGATGTCACAGTTCAAAGAAAAGACATTTAATCAATTGTCTTAATTTGGAACTACATGGAAAAGGCTATCCAACTATATATATTCTTTGACTTTGCAATACCACTACTACATCAGAGATATCAAAGAAAAAGGAAAATGATCTATTTGTGCAAAAATATTTATAGCAGTTCTTTTTTTTCCTTTGGTGGCAAAGAATTGGGAATTAAAGGGATGCCCTTTAATATGGGAATGACTTAATAAGTTGTGGTGCATAAATGTTGTGAAATACTATTGTGCTATAAAAACAACACCATGATGTTGAAGGATATCCATAGTCACAGAAAGAAGATCCAAACATTCCCCACCTTCCAGTGACCCAAGACACTAAGATTTTGAAAGCAGCCCAAATACACTCAGAAAAATGCCCCTTGGAGAAACAAGCTTGATCACTATGCCATCATTAAGTTTCCCTGATCACTGAATTTGCTATGAAGAAGACTGAGGACAACAATACTCGAAGGCCTATGTCTGTCTTGCTCCAGACTATGATACTGTAGATGTTGCCAACAAAATTGAAATCATTTCAGCTGTACCAGCTCTCACACTTTACCAATAATAAAAAAATTTTCCAGTATAAAAAAAATTGAACTGGGAAATATTTAATGAAACAGATGCAATTCTATGTTTTAAAACTAAGTATTGGGAGTCAACATGGCAAAATAAAGGCAAGGACTTGTCTGAGCTATTCCCCAAACCCCTCCAAATACCTTTAAATAATGACTCTACCTAACAGTACCAAACCTAAAACTATATTATATAAAGCAGCAGTCATCAAAACTATTTGATACTGGCTAAGAAATAGAATGGTGGATCAGTGGAATAGACTAAATACACATGACACAATAAACAAGGCCTATAGCAATCTAGTATTGGATAAATCCCCAAACTCCAGCTTCTGGAACAAGAACTCATTATTTGACAAAAATCACTGGGAGAACTGGAAAATAATATGTCAGAAACTCAGCATAGAGCTATATCTCACACCTCATACTAAAATAAGGTCAAAACGGCTACATGATTTGGGCATAAAGGAAAATACTATAAGCAAATTAGAAGAATAAGGTATAATTGGCCTATCAGATCTTTGGAAAAGGGAGGAATTTATGACTAAAGAAGAACTAGAGAACATTATAGAAAACAAAATGGACAACTTTGATTACATTAAATTAAAAAGCTTTTCCATAAATAAAACCAACAGAAATAAGATTAAAAGGGAAGTACAAAGCTGGGAAAAATCTTTACAGCCAACATTTCTGATAAAGGTCTCATTTCTAAAATATGTAAAAAAAAACTGCATCAAATTCATAACAATACCTGTCATTCGCCAATTGATAAATGTCAAAGGATATGAACAGACAATTTTTAGATGATGAAATTAAAGCCATTTATAATTACATGAAACATGGTCTAAATCACTATTGATGAGCAAAATGCAAATTAAAACAACTCTGAGATAATGCTACATACCTCTCAAATTGGCTAAAATGACAGGAAAAGAAAATGATAAATGTTGGAGGGATTGTGGGAAAACTGGGACTCTGATACATTGTTGGTGGAGTTGTGAAATGATCTAACCATTCTGGAGAGAAATCTGGAATTATGCCCAAAGGACTATCAAACTGTGCCTACCCTTTGACGCAGCAGTGCCATGACTAGGCCTTTATCCCAAGGAAATCATAAAGGAGAGAAAAGCACCGACATGTGCAAAAATGTTTGTAGCAGCTCTTTTTGTGGTAGTAAAGAACTAGAAAAGAGTGGATGCCCATCAATTGAGGAATGGCTGAATAAGCTGTGGTACATGAAGACAATGGAATATTATTGTTCTATAAGAAATGATGAACAAGATGATTTTAGAAAGGCCTGGAAAGATTTACATGATCTGATGCTGAGCGAAATAAGCAGAACTAGGAATACATTGTACACAATAGCAAGAATGTGCAATCATCAATTATGAAAGGCTTGGTTCTTCTCAGTAGTTCAGCTTTGGACACCTTAGATAATGAGGAGCAAAGGCCTTTGCTCACACTCGAATCCAGGTTACAGTCCTGGGTGGCAGTCTTAGGATAAGGCACATCAGAGTTTCCAAGCCCCAGTGGAGCAGGGATGCTCCTCACAGCTCCAGGGCAGAAAAGAATGATTGTGCTAGTTCACAGAATGGAACTCAGGCTAAAAGAATAGTCAACACCTCTCCACCTTGGAAGAACTAAAACTTATAGGTCTCTGGAAGGATCTCTAAAAACAGCTGCATCTTCCCCCTGGATACAGCACCTTACTTAACTAACAGAGTTAAAAATCAAGTAATAGGTTGGGAAAATGAGCAAATAACAGAAAAAAGATTCTGACTAAAAATTAAGCATCACAGCGAAATCATTGGTAAAGAGAATCTCCTGCAATCACAGGGATAGACTCTTCCACAGGTTCTCTATCACATAATTAGTAGGGGACACATACAGGAAATAGCTATGACCAGGGAACACAAATGAAGTGATATACATTTCAAGAACATGTGGCCAGGGTATGAGCAACTCTCATTCTACAATCACAAATGTCTCCAGGGGAGCAGCTCTCTTGGCTGAGCTAGGATCCACTGTTTCTCTGGTTACGCTGGTGCATCTCTGCACTGCTCTCCACCCTTCTCTCCCCCAATATTTTCTCATCACTTTTGTTTCTTTCTTTTGCATCTGCCAGTTCTTTAGCTTATAACTAGGTGCTTATTTTTAGGGTGTTTTTTTTTGAGGCATTCAACTAGGGAAGACTTTAGGGATTTTAAAGTCACTCAAAACAAAACAACTATTTCATCTGCACCTTTTCAAGTTTTTCATTTTCTTCTCTAATTTATGGTCAAAAAACCCCTTTTAATTCCTACTATCCTTTGGTGTCAGCATATGGTTCCCAGGAGATCCATTTAACAAAACTTCAAAATAATGATAAGTGGTCTAAATCCCTTCAGGGCTTTCAAGTTCCTTGAAAATCACAGGACCATAGAAAACACTGAAAGGATTTCTTTTGCTCTATTTTCCCTGGCAGCTAGGTGGTGTAGTGGCTAGAGCACTACTGGGCCTGGAATCAAGAAAACTTGAGGTCAAATCTTTCCTGTGGGCAAGCCACTTAACCCCTTAATGAACCACATCTCACTTCTCAAGCCTTTTATTCAAATGTCTTTCAAAAATCAGTCCTCAGTATCCTGGGACTATCCTAGGTCACATACACAGATAGCCATATAGGTTCAATAAAATGTTTAGATAATTCCAAATTTCTTCTACCCATGGTGTCAAATAGAAGCAGAGGACACTATACTATATATATTTACTTACATGGATGCATATTTACTTAGAAAAACTACATGTTAATATCAATAAAATTTTTAAATTATTTTGTTAAATATTTCCCAGTTACATTTTAATCTGGTTCTGGATAAGTTTACATTTGGGAGTGCTAAGGCCAACAAGCTGCATGTTTGATACTTCTGCTATTCAAAGCTTAGTTACCGCAAAAGAAAGGAAAGTAAAGAGCAACAAAAAAATCACAGGAGCTAAAAATTAAAGAGCCTTAGAGATAATTTAGTACTAGATAATCTAGACTCACTTTCTAGATAAGGAACCAAAAGCCAGAGAAAGTCATTACATTATTAGCACATGGTCAACTAAATAGTAAAGAGAAGAGCTAGGATTTGAACCCAGCCCAGTTCTGAAGCTCCCTCTGCCAAGACCTAGCATTCTACTTTTGTCCATTCTTTGGATTTTGTCTATTTTGGTGGAACTGTTTTAATTTAAACTTTATTTTATGAAGAAGATTTAAGAAAATTCTTATGAAGAGACCTTGTTATCCTGAATGAACTAAATGATGTGGGACAGGATTCTCAGAAATGAGAAGTCATGTGCCATTACAATAGTTTGAGGGAAGTCTGGCTGTGATCTGTTATGGGAGCCATTTGCTAGTGGCTGTTAGGGATTTAATTCAGACCAGTAGAATAGATCCCTTCCTGTGAGAGGATGATAATGATACAAGGAGACTGAGAGGCAGTTGCATTCTCTGACCTCTCTCCTCTTCCCTCTGATTTGTTCCATTATAAATTCACAAGCAACATCTGTGTCAGTAATTTGCTGCAGCATCATAATAGTCCATCATGGAGCCAAACTTTCTGACAAATGGAGAAGTAGGATTGTAGTCAGAGTAGGCATTTTTCATCAGTCTCCTGGCTCAGCCCTTTGATGTGCTGGCCCATTTTAATTACCCTGAAAAAGTCTTACTGGGTCTCTTCTCCCTTTCCTTCCCTGAGGGTTACTGAAGGAACTCTCCTGGGAGGATCCTACTCATGAACAGCTCTTGAGAGCTATTGTTTCTTTGTTTTTTGTGCCCCACTTTGGGCGCCATTTGTTACTGGAGCCACCTACTAGTGGCTGCTGGGGATTTAATTCCGACCAGCAGAATAGATCCCTTCATGTTAGAAGATGATAATAATACAAGAAGACTGAGAGGCAGTTGCATTCTCTGACTTCCCTCCTCTTCCCTCCGATTTATTTCATTCTCAATTCACAAGTAATAGCTGCATCAGTAAAGGCTGACTTGCAATTTCTTCAAGTGTTATGATTCACAACTATGGGCTTTTGCACTATGGTGCTTAACAGTGATCATTTTTTTTTTAATAATAGCTTTTTATTTTTCAAAACACATGCAAAGATAGTCTGTATTTATAGCAGAAGTTAACAATAGATGTTAACTCCTCAGGTGTTCATAATGGGAGAATTTAGAACTTATTATTTCTTTGGCAGTAGTTTTTTTTTTTAAATAGTTTTAAGTTGAGTCATTTTTTTCATTATGTCCAAGTTATCTTGACAAGATACTGGAGTAGTTTGACATTTCCTTCTCTACCTCATTTTACAGATAAGGAAACTGAGGCACAGAGAGTTAAGTGATTTGCCCAGGGTCACATAGCTAGCAAGTATCTGAGGCTGGATTATTGACTTCTGCTCTATTCCTGGTGTCACCTCATTGCCCCTAGTTTTAAGTAGCTCCTGAATGAATTTTTTTAGAGCAAGATTTAAGAGGTCTACTACTTGGTTTATTCTCATATTTAACTTATCATTTTGAATTCTAAGGTAATGCAGGTGTATGTTTATACATTTTCTCATTAATTCAATAAAATTTCAACATATCTCTAAATCTTAGAGCTTCCATTATATCACCAAAATATCATGTATTTAATGAGCTGAAGAACTTTTCTCACTAGCAGTAAGTCATCTTTTTATATATTACATAATCTAGGATTAAATAAATATTAATTATTGACTATGCAATTTATTTTAAAAATGGCTTTTTATTTTTCAAAATACATGCAAAGATAGCTTTCAACATTCATCCTTGAAAAACCTCATGTTCCTTATTTTTCTCTGGCTTTCTCCACCTCCCTTCTCCCCTAGAAAGCAAGTAATCCATTATAAGTTAAAAGTGTGCACTTCTTCTAAACAGAATATGCAAGTTATTAACAATGGTATCCATAAAGTGAAAGCATAAAGGATTACTTATAATACATTAGCCATAAGAATGATCATATGGACTTGGCTCTTTTCAACAATGAGGTGATTCAGGCCAACTCCAATAGACTTGTGATGGAAAGAGTCATTTGCATCCAGAGAGAGGACTATGGGGAATGAATGTGGATCACAACATATTATTTCCATCTTCGTTATTGTTGTTTTTGTTGCTTGTTTGCTTAGTTTTTTTTTTTCCATTTTTTTCCCTTTTGAGCTGATTTTTCTTCTACAGCATGATAAATGTGCAAGTATGTTTAGAAAAATTGCATATTTAATCTATATTGGATTACTTGCTGTCTAAGGGAGGAGGAAGAAGGGGAAGGTGGGAAAAATTTGGAACACAAAATTTTATAGGGATGGATGTTGAAAGCTATCTTCAATTATATTTTGAAAAATAAAAAGCTATTGCTAAAAAAATATCACACCTAGAGTTCCTTCAAACTCTCATTGTAATGGTACATGACTTCTCATTTCTGAGAATGCAGTCCCACATCATTTAGTTCATTCAGGATAACAAGGTCTCTTCATAAGAATTTTCTTAAATACTTTTCACAAGAAAAAATTTAAATTAAAACAGTTTCACCAAGAATAATAAGACAATTTCTGTCATCAAGAAGTTTACAATCTAGTAAAGGAAGAGAAGACTACTACACATGCAACAACAATGTAAAGAACAATAAAATTAAGTGCTAAATTATATGTGCTATTATAATGGGGATTAATTCTTCCTCAATTTGATAATATGCCTCTCTACTTATTCAGTACATTTAAAATATATTTTATTCATTTCATTAACTGTTTTCCAATTGCATGTAAAATTTTTTTTAACTTCAAAAAAAATTTTGAGTTTCAAATTCTCTGCTGCCCTTCTGTCCGTTATCTCTCTTTGAGAAGTCAAGCAATTTGATATGTATTTCCATATTAGATATGTTGCAAAAGAAAACATAGGAAAAAACCTCGAGAAAAATAAAATTGAAAAAGAATGCTTCAAATATATTCAGAGGTTATCAGTTCTCTTTTTGGAGGTAGATAGAATTTTTCATCATATGTCCTTTGAAATTGTTTTGGATCATTGTCTTGATCAGAGTAGCTAATTCACAATTGATCATCTTTTCAATAGTGTAAGAAAATGAATTGTTTGTATTCCAGACACTGAAAATCAGTCAATGGACTGATTTGTTAGGACTTTCTTCAAAATCAATTTTCTATATCTCTTCCCAAATCAAAACACATATAGTAAAAGTCACAATATTTCCTACTTTACAAGGTAGAATATAGACCAATAGATATTAAAGTAAGTACACTTTTTTATAATAGCAAAGTATTGGAAATAAAAGTAAATGTCTCAATTAGTTAATGGCTAACCAAATTCTAGCATGCAGATAAAATGGAATGTTACTGCTAAGAAATGATGAATATGATGAACATAAAAATGTTTCGGAAGACTTAAATAAATTGATGCAAAATAAAGTAAGCAGAGAACAACTACAATGTAAATGCGGGGAAAACTACAAAAAATCTATGCTGGATGTAGTAAAATTAAAACGATCCATCTTGGTACCAAAGAAGAGATATAAAAATGTACCTTTCTTTCTTCTTTCCAGAGGTGGGGGATTATAAGTACAGAATGCTACATTTAATGTTGGGTCAGTAAGAATGACTTTCATGCTGGAAATGACAGAAGAAAAAAAAAACTTATCTGGCTTAGAAATTGGTACATAAGATTAGGAAAGAGATTGTAAGAAACATCTATCTTCCCTTGAATTCAAGTCTCCCAGTGCAAATTAACTAGACATTCTCAGATACTGAAAGAATTGGCAGATGTAGTTAGAATCACTCTCAATGATAAATGGAAAATGGGAGGAGTGCCATGTGGGAGGAGGAAAATGGGAGGAGTACAACATCACCCTATTTTTCAAAAAAAATGAAAGAGAACAGAACATGCAAATTATTGACAGTGAACTTCATTTTAATTCTTGGGAAAATATTAGAATAGGATATTAAAAAGATAGTTGACAAACATCTAGAAAAATTACAAAGAATCAGCATGTTTTATGTGCACTATTTTCCTATATGGGAAGATACCTGGTCAGCATAGACTTAGCTCATCCCAGCTCAGAATTCTTAAATTCAAGAGATTCATCAGCTTCAAATTCCTGGACTATAAGCTTTCCCCACTAATCAGGCCTACTTGAGGGATTGAATGGTAAATTATGGATATTTTATGTGTTGAAATTTGTTGGATGAGGGAAAAGGATCCTGATGGCTTGTTCATAGACTCAGATAGTTTTTGAATTGAATTTAGCATCACAAGAATTTGCTATTTTCAGGGTAGCCTCTTGGCCAGAGTCTAAATCAATTCATAAAATACATGAATGCTTACTTTGTGCAAGGCACTGGGATACTTTTCCATGCAAAAATGAAAAATGAGTCAGCTTATGAGGACAGCTTTGAAGACAGGCTCATTCAATTATTCAGGGATTTTCTATATAAACCAACCCCTTTAAAAGCATAATGCACTCTTTAAAATTTCATTTTATAGATAACCACCAAGATAGTGAAACCTTAAAGCTGGTTATCTTTTAATCTTCCTTCCGTCTCATCCACTACATCTATTCTTTTATTTAATTTAGTCATTTAATCTGTTGCCTATAATTCACATGGCATTCCTCATCTCCTTCATTTGTGCATTCTGGCCTTTGGCTCTATCACTTCACTGAAATTGACTTCTTGAATGCCAATTAACTCCTTTTTGACAAATTCTATTACCTTCCCCCCCCCCAATTTCTGCTTCTCAGACTCTACTGCTGTTGATACAGTGGAGCATTCTCCTTCTCCTCCTCCTTTTTCTTCGACTCCATCTCCCATACAATCTTTCCTTTGAAATGTCTCTCAAACTCATTCATTCCTTTTCATTCTCACTGCCCCCAACTAAGTCTTGTCTTTATCATCTTGTGCCTGGACTAAGGTCAGTTTCCTAGTCAACATTATTTCCCATCTCTGACACTTTCTCATTTAAGGTTTTTTTGCTCTCTTTTGCACATGCCATGTTTTGCCACCCATGTGACTTTGGTCAAGTTACTTAATCTCAGCAGACTTGGTTTCTATGCATATTAAAGAAGAGAGTTGGACTAGATGATATCTAAGATGTCTTCCAACTATTGTATTCTATTCTATGATTTTCTATCTTATTCCAAATCCAGGATTTTCACTGCTATTTTTGGTAAGATAATTATATGAATCCCATCTTTAAAGATCAGAACAATGTCAGGTATTCTTAACAAATATTGACATATTTGCTAAGATCATTAATGAAGATTGATAATTTTTACGATCTTGTATATGTATACAATGCTTAGGGAAGGAGCAAAGGTGTGGGTTTTTTTGGAAGAAAGGGAAGGGAGACCCTACCATTCTCATTAAGTATCCTCTTTTCTCCTTGTCAGCTAAACTCCTTGAAAAACCTGTTCACACTGTCTCTAATTCCTCTTTTCTCACTCTCTTCTAAATCCCTGTTTTACTTCTAATTTCACATCCCCCCAAAATATCCCCAATTACTAATAATCACTCAACTGACATGTCTAAAAGCATTTTTTCAGTCCTCATACTTGTTGATCTTTCTCCAGTATTTGACACTGATGTGATACTTTCTCATCCTGGTTATTCTTTCCTCTCTGGGTTATCATGACACTGCTTTCTTGACTCTCCTACTTGTCTGATCTTTCTTCCTTTGTTGGATCTCCATCTATATCATGACTACTAACTATGGATGTCCCTCATAAGTCTGTCCTGGATTGTCTTCTCTCACTAACACTTCTAACTTGGTGATTTCATCAATTCTAATAGGTTCAATTATCATTTCTTTCCAGATGACTCTCTATTCCATATAGATTAAGTACATCACTAACTGCCTATTGGATATCTCAAACAACACATCCAAAACAGAACTTGTTATTTCCCTCCCCCTCCCCAAACACAGATCTCTTCCTAACAAACATCCTTTTCTGTTGAAGCATTACCTTATTTTCAGTCTCAGGAGAGCAACATCATCATTAGTCTGGATTCTTCACTATTACCTCACATCTAATGAGTTACCTATTTACTCTTGCCAGTTCTACCTCCATGACATCTTACACATTTGACTCTTCCTTTCCACTCACACAACCCATTCTAGTTCAAATTCTACTCACCTGTCACTAGGACTATTGCAATAGCTTAATTTTTGGTTTCTTTGTCTCAAGTTTTTCCTTACTCCAATCCATCCTCTGTCAGCAGCCAATATATACTTTCTAGAGTAAAAATTTGATGACAGCATTCACCTACTCAATAGGCTACTCAACAATAGAGAATCAACAGTGATTCTCTATTAGTAGGATTAAAAATAAATGCATCTGGCATTTTTCTTTATAATTTGGTCCCTTCTCTTCCAGTTACTCTTTGATTCAGCCTTCTAGCTATTCCTTACACACTACTCCATTTCTATTTTTGTGTTTTTGTAATAGATGTCTCCAGCCTGGACTGCTCCCTCCTCCTCTGACTCTGAAAATTCCTTGTTTTCTTCGAGGCTATCTGATTCAGATCTTTTTTTTTAATAATAGCTTTTTATTTTCAAAATAGTTAGGCAAGGATAGTTTTCAACATTCACCCTTGCAAAACCTTGTGTTCCACATTTTTCCCCTCCCTTCTTCCAACCCATCCCCTAGACAGCAAGTAATCCAATATTTTAAACATGAGATTCTTCTATACAAATTTCCACATTTATCATTCTGCACAAGAAAAATCAGATTAAAAAAAAAGCAAGCAAACAACAAAAAAAGGTGAAAATACTATGTTGTGATCCATATTCAGTTCCCTTAGTTCATCTCTCTGGATGCAGATGGCTCTCTCTATCACAAGCCTATTAAAATTGGCCTGAACCTCACTGTTGAAAAGAGCCATCACCATCAGAATTGATCATCGTATAATCTTGTTGCTGTGTACAATATTCTTTTGGTTCTATTCAGTTCACTTAGCATCAATTCATATGTCTCTTCAGGCCTCCCTGAAATCATCCTGCTGATGTTTCTTATAGAACAATAATATTCCATAACATTTATATACCATAACTTATTCAGCCATTCCCCAATTGATGAATAAACATCCACTCAGTTTTCAGTTTCTTGCCACTACAAAAAGGACTGCTACAAACATTTTTGCACATGTGGGTTCTTTTCCCTTTTTTTGTGATCTATTTGGGATATAGACCCAATAGAGATACTGCCAGATCAGAGTACGCAGAGTTTGGTAACTCTTTGGGCATAGTTCCAAATTGCTCTGCAGAATGATTAGATCAATTCATAACTCCAACAATATATTAGTGTCCCAGTTTTCCCACATCCCTTCCAATATTTATCTTTTCATTTTAGCCAATCCAAGAGGTGTGTAGTGGTACCTCAGTTGCCTTAATTTGCATTTCTCTGATTAATAATGATTTAGAGCATTTTTTTCATGACTAGAAATGCTTTTAATTTCATCTGAAAATTGTTCATGTCCTTTGATCACTTATCAATTGGAGAATGGCTTGTATAAATTTGAATCAATTTTCTATATATTTTAGAAATGAGGTCTTTACTGATTCAGATCTTTCCTGGTTTTCTCAGTTGCTAATGCCTTTTCTACTTAATGTTACTTTGTATCTGCTTCGTTTCATATATAGAATATGCACACATGTTCATGTGCACACACATACACATCCATTCATATATCCAGACATGCATATACATACATATATGCATGAATGTATATGTGTCTCCCTGAATAGAATATAAGCTCCTTGAGGGCAGGGACTACTTTCCCTTTTCCTTTACATTTTTAGTATTAATAAATGCTTATTAATGGATTTTTTTAATTCTCTAGAACTTCCAGCAGAATAGTGTTGCCATCTTTATAACACCATATCTACAAGAATAGCAGTAAATTGTAGTAAGGGATGAAGGATGAAGATTGGAAAATATGGATTTTTCTTGGAGAGCTTAACCAAACTCAAGGCAATGATATACCCTTTGTAAACTACTAGTGGAAAAAAATTTGGATGAGTTTAAAAGACTAATGTTTGAGTCCTGTCTATTCCTGTGAACGTGTGACCTATTGACATTTCTTAACCTTAAATTTCTCTTTTGTAATTAGAACATGACATTTGAACCTCACAGGACTGCTAGAAAGGTTAAATGAGCTATGTGTGTGAAGCACTTTGCCCATATAAAATATTATATAAATATACCAGGAAGTTTTTTTTTCTTGTATGTCAGAATAAGCAAAATTTAGAACTAGAAATTTAAGAATCCTTCTATTATGTCTTGGTAGGGCAGTTAGCCTACCAAGATGGCATAGTGGATAGAGCACCAGGTCTGAAATTAGGAAGACACCTTCATGAACTGAAATCTGACCTCAGACACTATTAGCTGTGTGATTCTGGGCAATCCTGTTTGCCTCAGTTTCCTCATCTATAAAATGAACTGGAGAAGGAAATGGCAAACCACTTTAGTACCTTAGCCAAGAATACCCCAAATGGAGTCACAAAGAGATATGACTGAAACAACATAATAACAAATATAGATCATGAGAAGCTGCATGTTATTGTGATTAGAGAGCTAATCTTTGGATCAGGACATTCTAGCTATATAACCACAAGCAAGTAGCTTAATGTCTTACTGCCCCTAAAACACTCTTTAAGACCATAAATCATAAAGAAGTTACAGATTAAATCACAGATCAAAAAAATATGCAAGAATTTCCCAGTAGAGATTGTTTGTAATACTTTAATAAATGCTTGTGAATAAACCAAAATTGATCTGTTTTCCATTTATCACAGTGTTTTTCTTCTTCTTCTTCTTCTCGCATCCCTTATTTCCTCAATTCTTTTATCCATTTTCAGAACCTAAATAAAGAAAATGATTTCTACACCAGGCACTAGTCAGATTGGTGTCAGTCAATCAGACCTAAATATTCGATGAGAACCAAATCTTTGTATACAATTCTGTTTGACAGGAAGATTAAAAATAATACATAATATTCTTTGTCTAAACTATGAGAGAATAAAACTAATATATTTTTAATGTAGCTAGAAACATGCCAATAGTTGCTGGTCATATGTAGCAAATATTTCCCAAGTATTACTTTTGAGGGTCTGGTAGGAGCGCCATGTGCATAGAGCCCTGGGCCTGGAGTCAAGAAGCCTCAGATAATTAGCTGTGAGACCCTGGGCAAGCCACTTAACCCTGTTTACCTTAGTTCCTTATCTGAAAATGAGCTGGAAAAGGAAATGACAAGCCACTTTAGTATCTTTGCCAAGAAAACCCCAAATGGGGACACAAAGAGTCAGACACATTTCTTTGGAACACATTATTCATTATGTATACCATGCCCTATTTTATGGCTCCTGGAGTCTTCAAAGGAAACAATGGATAACTGTAAGCTGGGCTTGCTGAAAGCATGTGATCATGTTATTTCACTGAATTTTCTGAGATGATTGGATGAAACATGTCTAATAACTCAACTTGACTTATTAATCACTTCTGGACATATGACATCAATAATTATGCATTTATTTGCATTCTCCTTTCCCCCAGTCTTTCTGCCCCTATCCCTTTACTGAATATGTTGTCAACAAGATTACCATTGGTTCCTTAAAACAAAAGCAAACCCAAACAAATAAAAACTTCTTTTCCTGATGAATAAAATTTATTCTGCTCTCCCAACCTCTTTTACTCCAAGTTCTTGGTCTTATGCTAAGATTCTGCTTTCATATCTTTATTGAATTCCAACTACTCTTCAAACTTTATTAGGATTCCCTTGCTAAGTCATTTAGACAGTTTGCTGTCTTAGCAATCCACAGGTGAAAAAATAACCAGAAAGCTTGCTACAAGGAAGACTGGGGAGGAGATCACTTGAACTCAGGAATTCTGACCTGCGGCAGAAATAAAACCAATTGAGGAGTTGGTACAATAGGTGAGACCTGGTTGAGTGATTGGGTACTGGTTTGCCTAAGAAGGGGTAAAATGGCATAGGTTGAAAATAAAGCAAGTCAAAGCTTCTTGTGTCAATCAGTATTAAGATCATTCCTAACTATGAATAGCTACTGCCTTCCAAGCCTGCAAGAGATTAGCTCAGTCTCCAAAAAACAAAACAAAACAAAACCCTAAAATCAAAGAGAGCAAAATAAGGTAAATATTTTTAAAAAATACACAAGCATTTTAAAAAAAGGTCTATATATCTATATAAAGGTAGAGTAAGGCTATTAATTTATTCATTTGACAAGCTATTACCACAAGAAAGCAATTATTTCATGATTTTTTATATTTAAAAATAGTATGTCAAAACATATCTTTTGGACTATATACAAAATGAGATCTTCATAAAATCCTTTCACACTTAAAAATAACTGTCAAACTTTTAATAACATTGTAGGTTTCATAGATATCATCTATAAATGACATCTGAAAATTAATTTTCTTCTCAGCTTCATCGTAATCATAGTTTAACTTGGAAAAGACCCTAAAGACCATCTTGTTTTAATCCCTAACTAAAGCATGAACTCCCTTTTAGAATAGGAAATGTCACAGACTCCTTTAACAGACTAGAGATGCTTTTGGATTCCTTTTCAGGATATTTTAAAATAACTGAGGTTAATATTAGAGTTAGAAGTTAGTGAAAATAAAAATACATTCTCCCCCCTCTCCCATTCAAGTTCTTGATTCTTCTGAAAGCTGTTAAAAACCTTACTACTACTAGCAACTGAGTCCAGCTTTTATTCAAATATCTTCAGGGTTGTTAAACTTTCTACCCCCTACAGTTCCAATGTTATGCAGTTATTTTTTAAGAGTGAACAGAAAACCCCTTTACTATAATTGTTAATCTTAATTGATTTATTTGAGGAAAGAGGGGGCAAGTAAATGGTTTAATCCTACATAATAATCTTTCAAATAGTTCCTTTGTATCCTTTCTCCTCAAACTCTTTATCATCTACATACCAAACGTAGCATTTTAAAATATTAGCTAAAACATCCAATACTAATGATAGAATTTCAAGTTCCCTGACAATACTATTCACATTCTTTCTTGTTAATATTCCTTTTTAAATAGTGGCATTCAGAAACAGAACGGTAGATACTTTAGAAATATCTTCTTTGGCTGATACATAAAATTCAATTTTTGTCACAGAACCTTTTGATTTCTTGGAAACAATAGCCAATTATTACTCATCACAAGTTCAAAAATAAAAGTCAAGGGTTATGATGTTGTTGCCATGAAACTTGGAGCAAGTATGCCTTTATGTGACATATACCACTTAAAAAGAAAAATCACACCCATGCCATTATTTTAAAGCAGGTTTTCTTAAACTTTTTCTACTCATGACCCCTTTTCACCTGAAAATTTGTGACCCGTTATATAGACATATGAAATAGGTATACAAATCATGATTTCATGACTCTCACATCGTTATGTCCACATGAGATAACAGTGTGAGGGTTGTGAAACATTTGGTAATAATAGTAAAAGATTCCACCAAATATTCCAAGATTTAATTCTTTATGTAAAAATAAACAAGCATATTCATCTCATTAGTATGCAAATTTGCTTTCATCTTTAATAAATGATAAATTTACATATATACCAGAGAATTGTTTTAAAAATAAATTTTATTGGGGCAGCTAGGTGGCGCAGTGGATAGAGCACCAGCCCTGAAGTCAGGAAGATCTGAGTTCAAATCTGGTCTCAGACACTTAACATTCCCTAGCTGTGTGACCCTGGGCAAGTCACCTAACCCCAATTGCCTTAGCAAAAAAATAAATAAATAAATAAATTTTATTATCAGTAAATGTCAGATTTGAATACTTACTTTATATACCTGTATTTATATATATATATATATATATATATATATACCTGTGGTTATGCAAAAACTTCTTGGGTAAAAAGAGGTTGTGAGCAGAAAAAGTTTAAGACCACCTGCTTTTAGACTGGATATTAAACTTATACACATGACCCTACAGTAACACAACTGGCTGACATCTCATGAAAACTGATTATAATTCTAGCCCTACCATGCATCCATGCCAATGAGTCGATAGTACTCATCCTTTCTGCTTGCCTCTTCACCATTTCACTGAGGGTCCCTGTAGAAGATGGTTGGCAGACCAAAATAAGACTGAAATTATTCGGCTTTGCTACTTGCTAGCAGCTCTGGTGTCAAAGAGTATATCTTAAGAGATCTGGGCTTGAATTTCAATTGTGTAACTTAGGATACCATTTCTCACCATGGGCAGCATTTGCAAAACTGTGTGTGTGTGTTAAACCAGATCATCTCTGAAGTCCCCCTCATATACTTTGTTTCTACAAGAAAGTTTGATGTAAGGGCAGTTGATGTAGGCATTGTGGATAGAGCACCAGCCCTGAAGTCAGGAAGACCTGAGTTCAAATTTGACCTCAGACACTTAACACTTCCTAGCTGTGTGATCTTGGGCAAGTCACTTAGCCCCAATTGCCTGAGGGGAAAAAAATTGATGTATAGGATGATGAAGGTGATGGAGATTGAAACTAGTACTTAATGATGAGAGGTGGAGCCAAGATGGCAGACTAACAGGAAGAAGCATGGCAACACTTTTTCCACCTCCCTTCCTTAGCAACTGCTTCAAAAGAGGTCTTGAAAATTTTTCACTGTATCTTGATTGGGAATTTCAAAAGAAAAAAAAATCAGTTTATCTCTTTTCTAAACTCAGATCAACATTCAGAGATATTAGTCTGGATACTGAGAACAGGATCTGGCCAGAACTGGTCTAAAAGGACCAAGGGCCAACTGGTTACTCTGCCCACAACTACCAGTATCAGGTGACGGAACTAGGATAGACAAAGAAAAGGACCCATTAGAAAGGGAATTCACAGCTTGGCACAAGAGGCACAAGAGTGGCATTTTGGGGTGAGAAACAGCAGTACTGGGCCCTACCTAGCCTGTGAAGTAAGCAAGGAGGGAATTCAGAAGTATGTAGCAACAGGTGTGACAAGACTCAGGAGTGGAGTCTCAATTCCATCTTCTAATCCAAACTGAAGACTGCAGTGGAACAACCAGAGAAGGAATCCCACATCAAAGGCAAGACTATACTTCTGTCACCACAACGTATCAAAACTGTTTAGTTGGCTGACAATGTCTAGTTCAGATTACTTTGAACATTGAAAGCTTGCAGGTTCTTAACCTCAGCTGTTACAGGGAGCCTAGGAAAACAGTACTCAATACTCCCAAGAAAACACCAACAGAACCAGCCCCTACTTTTTCTCTGAGAGTGGCAGAGTCTGATCCTAATATAAAACCTAAATTCAGGGAGGAGGCTTGAAGAATGAATAATAATAATAATAAAGAATCTATCAAAAAACAACTCCAAAACATTCATAAGCAAAACCTGAGAAAAAGACAGTTTAAGTATAAATTAAACTAGAATTCCTGGAAGAAATGAAGTAATAGCTTAAAATGTTTTTTACAAATAAAATGAGAGTACTGGAGGAAAAATTGGAAGAGAAACAATAATTCTGAAAGAAAAAATTGGAAAGGGAATTCACAGCTTGGCACAAGAGGCACAAAACTTCTCCCAAGTTAAAACAAACAAACAAACAAACAAAAAAACTCCTTGAAAATGAGAATGGATTAAACAGAAGCTACTAACTCCTTAAGAAATACTAAGACAAACTAGCAGGACTGAAAAAATGAAGAAAATGTCAGTTATCTTGTAGCAAAAATACCCATTTTGGAAAACAGATTGCAGAGAAAAAATTTAAGAATCACTGAATTATCTAAAGTCATTACCAAAAAACAAACAAAACAAAACAAAACCCCTATACACCACATGTCAAGAAATCCTAAGAAAAATTGTCCAGATCTCCTAGAATCTGAGAGCAAAATAAGAATTGAAAGAATTCATCAATTTTGAAAGAAACCCCAAAACGAAAACTTCCAAGGAAGGAACATTATGGCCAAAACCCAGTGCTTCTACAAAGAAAAAGTAATGAATGCAAGCAGCTAAAAAGAAAGAATTCAAGTACCAAAGAACCAAAATCACATACTTGTTTACCCATATTTTAAAGATAGTTTGAAATATACTATTCAAGATAAAGAATACAGGGTTACAGCTCTTATATAACTTCCCCAGCAAAAGTGAGTTTAATTCCATAGGGAAAAAATGATTTTTATTGAAATAGAGGACTTTTCAAGCATTCCTTATTAAAAGACACAAGTTGTGAAGGAACTATGAAGTTCAAATGCAGGAGTCAAGAGAAACAAAAAAAAAATAAACACAAATGAATTGTAAAAGATTATTAAAAGATAATTTGTTCATACTCTCTCATGGGGAAATGATGAACTGTATCATCATCTGAGATTACAATGGTAGACTAATTAGAAATGGACCTGAGAGTGATTCTGCTGTCTTGATGATCCTTAAAAGGATGGAAAGAGAAGAGGAATATACAGAGAGGGGAGATGGAGAAAGAAAAGTAAAATTAAGGGAAATTAGTAGAGTGGCAAATAGACATTTATATAAACAAGGTGAAGACAGTGAGGAGAGTGACTGATACGAACCCCACTCTCATCTGGCCTGTTCAAACAAAGGAAGAATATATACAGTGTAGACATGAGGGCCAAGAAATACAAGACTTGTATGAACTGATAACTTGGACAGACCCAGAACAATTTATACAATTACAATATCATAAAGATAAACAACTTTGAAAGATTTAGGAACTCTGATCAGTATAATGCAATTCCATGACCAGTAATGAAACATTCTACTCACCTCTTGAGAAGTGTAGATTATGAAGTGTAGAATGAGTATATATGTGGTATATGTATATGCACATGTATTTTTTTTTCTTTCAGACATGGCTAATGTTTAGATTTGTTTACACAAATATAACAATATTTGTTTTCTCTTCATTTGCAAGTGGGGTAGGAGATAAGGTATTTTTGCTCATTAGAAAAACATTTTTTTTAAAATGTAATTTTGGGGATTATTAATGGATTTCAAATGCTTAGGCTACATATTTTCATAACTAAAGAACTCCACTATATTTTTCCTAAGCTTTTATTTAAAAAACAAAAATCCCATTCAGAAACACCAATAGGACTAAAGTACTAACAGGGATATCCATAAGTTCCTCCCATATATTCAAGACTGAATGAATAGAAAATATACTCTTACCCTGGAGACCTGTATCGACATATAATGACCAAAGTATTCTGATGTGATCCATTATTTTTAATTTTAAACTTCTAGATGAAGATCTAAAATAAAAAATACCAAATTCCAAGCTCTAAACAGCAAAGATTTAGCGTAAATCTACTTGTGCTCAGCATTGTCCTCATCAAACAATTGTCCAACAGCTGCCATTTGTTTCAGGCATATCCAATTCTTCATGACCAATTTTAAACTACTCCAGTTTAAAATCCTCCAAACCCAGTTTGAATATCACTCCACAAGCTCTAATTTTGCTCTCCATTAGAACCATTCAGAAATGATTTCTCTCTTCTCTTATGATTTCAAAGCACTCTACATATTTCTTTTTAAACACTTAACATTCTTTTTGTGTCCCTGTCATTTTGACCAGATTTGTAAAAGAATTGTGTCATGTCTATCAATATCTGATACTGTATTTTGCACAAAATAGGTATTCAATGAATGTGAAATGGATGTTACTTTTTCTTAGTAAAAATAATCTATCAATTTTCTACTGGAATCCTTTTAAATCTTTCATCAGTTCTTTTAAGGTGAAAATTTTACACTGAACCTTGCTTAATTTCTTTATCCCTCTGCCTATGTTATTAATGACTCAGATTTTTAGAGTGCTTTAAGATTTACAAAATGTTTCTACCAACAATCTTGTGAGGTAGGTAGCAAAAACAATATTAAGAAGCTAATTTTTTTTTTTTTAAAAAAAAGGACCCTAAAGCTCAGAGACAGTGCTTATCAGTTAATGAGAGCGAAATTCAAGTTTAGACCTCCTATCTTTTGGGCTCTCTCTCTCTCTTTCTAACTTTGACCTACTGCTCTGCTCTTGAAGCAAATAAGATTTAGGTCTGTAACTTCAGAAAAATTTAGTTAGATCTCAAAGAAATATATCAGTGGTAAAACTGCATTTCTTACCAAAACAACAAGCACCATCTGAATCTTCAAAGACAAAATGATTTAAATAAACTAAATAAAGTCTTTTTTTTTAAAAACAATTTTTATGCTTAATGATAAAGATACCAGTTGGATAAGATTACCTCCTTTAAAATGGAAGTAAAAAGTTTAACATGTTTACTTCAACATCAAGACAAACTATCTCAACATAGGTACAGTTGTAAAGTATTCCAAAATGGGACAGACATGTTTACATGAATAGCTGAACTCTTTAAGCACATCAATATAGAAGAAATAATTCTTGTCTCCAGACTGAAAAAAATAAAGTAGCTCAGTGTTCTCCATGTAGAATACCACACCTTCAGTGTATATAGAGTGGAAAGAGGAGTACATATCTGAAAAAGTTATTATGCTCTTAACTTTCTACTAAGATACCTCTTAACCACCAAATATTATCTGTACTTACAGATAATTGTGGTACGCCTGGTGGTGAAGTTTTTCTTGGTGGGATAAATTAGTTATTTGGCCCTAAACTAGTATTCATTTAAGACAGCAGGTGAGATAAAATCAGATGTACGAAAACACACAAACTAAATTATCTCAAAAGGGGTTACCCTTTTCTTGGAAGAGCTCCAGCACAGGACATCAGAGAAATGTATTTTATATACATGACTTTACTGTTTAGTTTTGTTAATGCCACTCTCCTCTTCAACAACATTGTTCCATCCTTGGGTTCAAGAAGTCAATGTCATTCTTTAGTTTTTGTAAGCAGAAAAAGTTTCTTAAAAGAGAAATTTTTTGAGCTTATATAAAACTTGATAAAAGGTGATTATCAACACATTTCTCCCATTTAATCTCAGTCTTGAATGAAAAGAAAATATAAAGAATTGTCTGCTTGTAGGATACAAATGGTTACTGATGAACATAGTTTCAATTTCATACACTTTAGACAACTACAAAGGTAGCATCTTCAACCAAAATTGTCATTGTAGGTTTTATAATGAACAAACCTTTTATTTTTGTAATGTGGAAAACATTTATATTTAGGATTAGACTGGAGAATAATCACACACAAAGCAATATTGCTTTATTAGTTGTAATCAATGGCTCCTTTGGCTCCATGGAAACATGTTTCTCACGGTCCAGCCTTTTCCTTTAAAGCTCTAAGGAAGCAACCACTTAGACCTTGCTACATATTTTCCTTTTAAAGTTAACTGAAACAAGAAAACTTAGTGTGTACAGAATATATCAAACTATCATGAACAGCTGCTATTCTCTTCTTCAGGGCAATGTTTAGCCTACATCATCCATTTCATCCCTCCAAGCACTGACCATAAACAACTAATCACTGGAACTAAAGATCAGCCCTATTTTCAATATGCTTATACTTTTTACATAAAGACCAAAAAATGAGTTAAGGAAAAGCAAAAGGTATATATTTTAATGTTTAACAACATAACCCACATGAATGTTCCAACATTTGCTCTTTAACCAAAGCCCATATTAACTCCTGATGAGTTTTAAAAATGGATTAATGTATTTTAAACAGCTATAATCCCTTCAGAAATAAAATTGAGCATTTCAGACTTAATTTACACACCCATAACTATTTAAAAATAAAAACACCCTTTTTATTTTTCTAATGCACTATCCAAATTAGGAGTAATGATTTTTAATTAAACTCCATACAAACCAATCCTAATGCTAAACTTTAGTACACAGCAGATTCAATGCTTAATGAGTACATTTAAGTCTTCCTTTGGTTCAAAATAAATAAATAAATATATATCTGTACACTTTCAGTTCATACCTGACATTTAAAAAAATATAAAAATTCTACAGTTGAATCAGCTTCCATATATCAAATGAATATAACTATTTTAAATCACCAATTTAATTCTCACAGTACATGATTTGCCCAGTACACTTTGGTATAGCAGGACTAATTAAAAAGTTTTAAATGTGGATTATACATTAACTGTTATTTCTTAAAGGCACCTGATAAATAAAAAATGTTGCTCTCAGTGGTTAGCTGCATCTTTTATCCAATATACCCTTAGCCTTTCCTGATTAAAAAAAAAAAAAATTCTATAAATAGGATTTTTTAACTAAGAGGAGTTGTTTTAATCCTGGATCTTATATCCTGCATGTATTTCAAAGAAGGGTTGTACTTTCTTGAAACTGAAGACAAGGATAAGAAATGCTTATGCTTAAAGAGTTACTATTTTTATCTTGCAGAGTAATGGTAATTTCAATGACTTGAGTTAAATCTTTGGCCTGTAGACCTCACAAACCAACATTCTAAATTTTCATTTCCCAGTATGAATAGAGTACCTACTAATTTCTGTGAGAAATGCATATTTAATTTATATAGCACTTCATATTCAGATATTTACCCAGCATCAGTTAGTGAACTTTGGTGGTTATCATAAAGACAAGGCAATAATAATTAGTTTACTGTTAAATTTGTGCATTTTTTTGGTTTTTAATTTTTAAATAAAAATTCTAACTTCAGCAAGTTGATTTTAATCCACCTAAAAGTTAAAAGATGGAATAACTTTAAATGTTTTTCACACTAATAGTTCTAGTCTTTGAAGTAAAGCAAGTTAGATTGCCAAAAAAAGAGAACTTTTTACTGTGAATTTTTGGAACTCTGCTAAAAAGTTCTGAAACAATTTTGTACTAAATTATTTCAAACTGCTCCCAAAACAGACTTTTATGAAAAAAAAGTTTTAAATGATTGTTCTAAATAGCTAATATGAGACAATCATTTCTAGAAAAGCACATAGCATAAGAGTGAATTATTTCGCTCCTCTCCTTCACATCCCCGAAGTTTTAAAAATCTGCCAACAGGAACCACCAATCAACACTAATGTGTCAACAGTATATATTCTTAACACAAAGTGGCTCTTGAGTAAATAGATCAAGATACACTATTTCCTCAATACCAATAATCAAATTAAAAAAAAAAAGGATATCAAGTTTCCTGAATACTCTAACAGTTTTCTATTCTCATATTAGAACAATAAACTCAATTCTGAAAGGAATCTATGCAGAGAGGGGAAAAACAAAAACAAAAAAACCCTATCTCTGCTGGAAGTTGTCTAAGGTTCCATAGTGAAAATCTAGATGAAAGCGTCATGAACAAGATCTTCCTTCTCCAATTCATAGTAGATGGTTGCCTTTTGAGCATATTGGGTATGTGTGTGATGATGGGGGAGGGCAGGGAAAAAGGATAAAGTGGGAAGAAAACAGGAAATAGATTGTTATTGCTTCAGTCTTTCCTCTGGCAAGAATGGATAGGTAGAGCAGTAAGATATTTCTAATAAAATTTTAAAATTCCAAACAATTGAAGGATTGGTTAAGTGTCTCAATGTGCCCAAATACATTTGAACACAACAAAATGGAACCTAATAAAACTGGTAGGGAATGGCAGCTAAATACTGGCACAAAAAACATCAGGATGGGGAAAAATTTTAAAGGCAGTGAAAAGTTCTGTCTTGCAACATTAAAAGTAGACATTAATTAGAAAGTTGGAATAAGTAATCTTTAGTAGACTGTTGTTCCTAAGGCCCTTTTAGTGACAGAATTCAATGATTCTAAAAATATAAGCACTTATATGGTGCACCATTAACATGAAAAATATAATGCATATCTTTAACAGTTGTGGCTTTGAAAAGACCTACAGTTTTTTTTTTTTTTTACTTAACAGATATTTGACAATATTTAAAAGGGCATATTAGTGTTACATTCATTCTTACCTTTTGAATAAATTCTTTGAGCCAGCATGACAGTGAAAACTGGGCAAGTCTTAGAATTAGGAATATCTGGGTTCAAGACTTGCCTTTAATAGACTGTGTCCTGCCTAAGTTCATACTTACTGGCCTTTAACATACTTACTAGCTTTGCAAACATGGGCAGATCACAAAACCTTCTTAGTAAATCCAGGACTTTAAATTGCAGCTTGTGTTTGTGGGTAGAGTTTCCATACCATAGAATTCCCTATGCTGATGAGATCACATGTTTGGATCCTTTTCCAAAATTCTTTTCATTTCCTATAATTCATTTTAGGCATACTAAAACAACTTTTCCAATATACCTATTTCATTACAATGCAGCTTTGTGGGGCTTATTTTCCCCTGCAATTTTATTTTAAGATATGTTCATAAGAGTTTAGAAACTTAATTTCCTTGACAAATCTATTACATCACAGTATGCAATCAAATCTCCTTTTTATAAGATTGCATGTTTTGCTAAATGTAAGGTGTGATTATGATTTCTGTATGAAAGTTATGCTTGTTAACAAAATTTGGACAATAGCTATTAAAGTTTTGAAGTCAGCATGTAAGGGGTTGAAGAAAATTTTTTTTAGTTAAACTATTTTAAATTAAATTCAACATTTTTGGTATAATTTTGATTCCTTAAGTGTATATTTACTTGGCAAACTGATACATCAATGCAAAAAGGATAAAATTTCATATAATTATAAGTGAATTTATAAAAAGCAAAATATTTCAATTTTAATAATGGTATAGCTCATGTTTTAGCTAATGTTTCAGTCTTTCTGTATCTGGACATCCAATTTCATAGTGCTAATAACAATTTAAGTAAGTACAGCACAACTAGTCCAAAACATAGAGGAAATAATATAGAGATCTTTGGTTTTAATTTCTTGGTAGTATAGGGTTGGGGGGGGGGGGGGACAGGGAGAAAGAAACTGGGCAAATACAGTCCAAAGAGTTTCCTCTTTGCATATCAGTAAGACAAATTAAAACAATCCAAATGATGTAAAGCAAATTGATGGGACCGATGTAAGTGCTATAAATATAAAACCCTAAATTGAGGGGGGAAAACTTTCTAATCTGAACAATTTTTCACTATTTCTTTCATTTTTAAGTAATCAATTTAATGCTTAAAAGAATCTGTCACTTTCTTATTGTGGACACTCCCCTCAATGACATAGATCTCAATTCCTCTTTGACTTGATTGGAAGTTCTGAGTTATTGTAGCTGAAAAATTCATTGCCATGCAGACAACTTGGTAAGAAATCTCTGAACCAGGTTTGGCTATTACTTAGACAACTACAACTACTTAGAGCTATCAGGACTTTCTTATTGGGAGACTTGAGATACACACACAGACACACACACACACACACACATACACATATACATATATATGTATAAGTATATGTATACACACACACACATATAAAATCAAACCTTCTTAAAGGGATACCATTCAAGAACCTAGGGTCACTTTTGATGCCATAATGAATCCTCATAGTAATTAAGTTTGTAAACGTCAAAGAGCTCTTAATTTATAGTCTATTGACCAGTATTAGGATCAAACATTTTATAATACAACTTAATTTTTGTAATCAACTGAAAAAGTTGTAACAGAGAAAAAAATATATAAAACAGTTTAATAATTCTAGTTTTGTGCATACATAACTGCCCAAAAACACTGAGTTGGAAAAATCAATTATGATTGAAATAGAAATCAGTGAAAGCCAAAAACAAAACCAAGAAACACAGTTAAGTTCAATTGCTATGATACTCTTATTTTAGTTTATACCAGCCTCTGTGAAAATCTGGTTTATCAAATATCTTAACAGCAGCAATGTAGCTTATCAAGTTGTACACTGAAACACTTAAGTGCAATGGAGATGAAGTCCTAGTTTAACTCAGCTTCATTAAATTGGAAATGCTGAACAAATGTTACTATGGTAGAGAAATATTTTTGTCATTCAGTACATTGCTTTTTAATCTTTCTAAATTGGAAGACTAGAGATTCCTCAACAAACCTTTTAAATGGAATATATATTCATATGTATGTGTCTATATATGTATATTATGTGTCTATACACATATACACACATAAATCTATATATCTCTCAAAAAAATCAGTTGAAGGAAAATTAAATAACCTTTAGGCACTTTGAGGACTTATAATTTAAAATGTGCCATTTATATTAAAAAAAATTTCAAAAATCACTACACTGCTCTGACAATTAACATGCATGTTAAATTTTCCAGTTGTTCACTAATGCTTATTTAAAAATCAAATGTAAAAAATACTGTGCACAGACCAAAGAGAGCAATTCTCTCTTAATTCAGTTTTCCTCATTACTGGTAATGACACAGACCTGTGTTCTTCAAAATGGAAGAACACAAAAAAAAGTTCACAAGCTCTCACCTGAAACAAAGAGGCTTGAAAATTCAATGCAACCTAAAGTCAGGATCTCCCATTAGGGAGAAAAATTCACAGCCTTAAAAATGTCACAGGTTTTCCATGTCTAAACAGCCACTACATTTAAAATTAAATTAAACATATTACACATTTTTCCTAAAGAGCAAGAAATACAAAAATCACCTATCAGATGGTGTGTTTAACAATAGTAACTGGTCCAAATAAAGCTGAAGTATTTTTGCTCATTATTGAGCAAGTTCTTAACTTGAAATAAATCTATCAATTTGAATCTCAAACACTGTGTACAACTTTCAAGTTTGTAAGTTCAGACTTTAATACTATAATTTAAAAGTAAAAATATAATCTGTTGTTAAAATTTCCTAATATTAAAGAAAACCTAGAAGCATAGACTGATTATATAGATTACTGGAAGAGAAGCCCTCCCTCCATTTTTTTCTGAACACCCTCCCTTTTAATCAAAAAAGAATGCAATTATATTTCTGTTTTGTTCAGTTCAAACTATAGTCTGACAGTTTTTCCTATTAATTGAACTGTAAAAAACACCATCAAGCTTGTGCTCATTAAATATATATGTATATATAAAAACATACAAAAAGTACAAGATTGATCACATTAGGAAACTTTTACAGTGTCAAAGTCCTAATTGTTTCTTTTATCCTTAGTAAAGGCCAATTTTTTTCTGTGCACAAAATCTTACTGTGACTGAAATTCCTGAATTCAGTGTCATGCTTTGGCATGCCATGCACAGAATTCAATTTTAATGTGCAGTCCTCCAAAAACAAAAAAACAACAACAACAAAAACACCAAAAAAAACCCAACCCAAAACACACACCACAGGACAAAAAGTTCTTCTTAAATCAAATTCTATTTGTGAATTCAGCAAAATAATTTCTATAAAATAAAACAGCAAAATATTTAAATAGTATAGGGTGGGCTGTATCTGTTTTGCAGGGGTATTTGGTTCTTAGACAAGTTCCAAAAAAAAAAAAATATTACACACATTCAAGTTACCAATTCTCTGTTAAATACAGTATTTACTGATGAGTTTCTTGGAATCTTTAAACAAATAGTTTATTCTGGAATCGCGATACCTCAGAATTGTATTTGACTAACCAGTAGTTTCTTTTATAATCAAACCCCGCTTCTAACGTTTAAGATTTCTTTTATAATGGAAAAAGAGCTAAGACAATTCTTGTTTTCAAGTAGAATTGTGAATGAGCAGAAAACCAGCAAGTTAACTTGGTGTAGTGGTACTCCCAAGTACTATGTGATTCTGACTTCCACTTCACTGGGATCCAGCAAAAGGAAAATATTAGAAGATTTATCTATTAAGCTCTACCAAAGAAACAAAACAAGCACACCAAATACAGTCTATTATGCTCCAGGCATCCTGGCATAGCAAATTTTTGCATATTTGTTTTAAATCTCTTAAATTCCTATTACTGAAACCTAAGTGTTCTTTATCCCACCCAGAGATAAACTGTTAAACATTAGATGTGAGGAACTTATGTGCAACTGAAAACCACCTGTTTGTCACATTTCTCCCCCCCATTTTAATATTTTTATATTCTAGGTGTAAGAAGAAAAGTTCTGAGCAATCCAGCTGTCTCTTTGGGACAACTGCTGTCATTATGGTATTTTTTTCCTCATTGGCTACACTAACTTGGTGTGAAGCCATGCTAAATGTTACAGCATAACTATAGCTTCAAAGTGATTAACCTAATACCAGAATGAAAAAGGCAATGAAAAAGAGATCTAGAAACAATGTTACATCACCAATTTTCCACATCAACCAAATAATTAAAAGGTTACCAGCCATTACGTTGCTCATAGTAAAATCGACTCCAGTGGCAAAGAATTAACATGAAACTATTGGTGTGGCTGACATGTATGGGCTCTTTTTTTGTTTTGTTTTTTTGTTTTTTTTCTGTAAAGGAGTTGATCCAACTGCCATGAGGCAGGCAACATTGGTTGCAGAGTGCAGCGGATAGATCAAGAAATTATTATTATTTTTTTTTTCTGTTTTCGTAGATCTGTGAGTTTCAAGACAAAAAAAATGTTTCTTGCTTAAGAATTAACAGTCAAACATTAATATACTATATACACCTTTGCCATTTACACATTAGCATCAGGCCATTTATTACAAAACACTATACACTTTCCACTGCAGGCGGGTTATATATTGACAGCAATTTTCTGCAGATAAGACAGTGAATAGACTCTCCACTCCATGTTGATTAGGAATAGTTCTTTTTTTTTTTTTTTTCCTAGTTTTAAATATTAGCCAGACACAGAAAAAGGTTGGACTGTAAGGCCTGGGTGCACAGTCTTGATGGAACCAGTTAGTTATGTGCATTTCACTAATCTTTTGTTTGAGGTGGGGAAACTTCTTCATTGCCTTCATAATTTTCTTGTGCTCGTTGGCCAGTTCTCTGAGGGTTGTTCATGTGATGTGCTGCTGGGCCTGTATATGGCTGTCCATGCACATGGTTATTCTAGACAAAAAGAGATATATGCATATTGAACTTTATTACACATTAAAACAAATTTCAAAACATTTAAAACTGTAGGCAACATTTTAGGAAATCTCAATGAGAACATTTTTCATCTAAGCTCTACAACTCACCTTTTAGGCACATTTATGCTGAAGGTAAAGAATGAAACCACAAAGTCACAATGAATCCAAATACTAAAGTCTACTTGTGCTAGTTAATGTAAAAAAAAAAATAAAAAGGAGCAGAGAAAAGTATAGTACAACAAAGTTGGAATAAATACTATAAAAAGAAATGATGATCTACAGTAATGATTATTTTAGCATCATTAAAGTTATACAAATGACAAATACCTTTCTATGAAGAATATAATTTCTTAGTGAAACTGAGTAAGTACCTCAAAGCTGCTCCCACAGAATTGTTGGATGGGAAATATTTTTGTGGTCATATTGTCCAGTGACTAAAGCTATTACTGTAATGTCAGGAAAGTAAGAATTGTGTGTGCTAAGCAATGAAATGACTCTTGCTATGAGGAAATAAACCTTATATGCATAATAGATTGATTTGTGAATCTGTGATAAAATGTGGCTTTATTCTCATAGGAAAGACCAAAACATTTAAGAGTCTGACATCACTCACCAATTGCTGTGCTTACAGCATCAGGAAAGAGTGTAAGATGAAGGAAAACAGGGTTGGATGAGAGAAAAAATTAAACTAGCGGATGAAGGATGGATAAAATGATTAGGGAAAAGAAAAATCCTGATTTCTTTGAAACCCACTAAATTTAGGAACAGTCAAATTAAAATCCTAGTAAAATTAAATGGGTTTAAGAGATTTAATTCATAATATATTTTCATGTCACATAGATATAAAATCATAAAAGATCTGCTAGCAAGACAGACCATAGACCCTGCCTTTAAAAACATATTATGAGGATATGATTTTGTTGTATATAATTAAAAGCATGCATGGTGAGTCATTTGTTATACTTAAACTATATATGTTTTAAATGAAATACTCAGAAAATATCAATTATAACAAGCAATTGTTAAGATTGTTAGATAATAAAAGTAATCTCTAATGTGTTCTAACACTGCTTGCCCATTAATCAGTATAACTTGGAAATAGTTGATTCACTCATCCAAAAAAGAGGTATTTTATTTGTCTTTTAAAAGGTGAACAGACTATATAATAAAACAAGAGGAGTAAGGTGACTGTGGACCTTGGAGTTTTGAAAGTTTTTTTGGTGATTGTTGATGATTTTTTTTTTTTTTTGGTGGAGGGGGGAGGAAGAGGGAGAGTATAGCCAAAATTCAAGCTTATTTAAAAATTCTATTCAAGTAGTGATAAGGAAGACACTATAATATAGTAGAAAGCATATTACAGGGGGAGTTAGCATAACTGAGTTCAAGGCTTGCTTGCTTTACTATAAGAATATGTGATTAGAAGTAATCACTTAATATGTTTCAACTTTCTAATTTGTAAAATAAAGAGATTGGATTAGATGTCCCCCCAAGGTGGCTTTTACATCTAAAAGTCTGTGGTTCTAGATCCAGGAAACTGATTTGTATTAGCTTTGGGGAAAGTTAGCAGTAGTTAATGGGTATAGGGAGGGAGAGGATGAAATCTACTAGTATTTCCCTTAAGAGACTTGGTGTCAAAGTGCAATAAGAAACAATAGTGTCTGATTTCTGAACTAGGGCTCCTTTTGCCCAGTTATAGGGATGATTCCAGAATTTGGAAATGGACCAAACTTTTAAATATAGATTAAGAAACTTGAAATTGTGAAATCCATTTGTTTTCAATTTAAAATTAACATCTCATGGATATGGATATTTTCTTATGCAGATTTTTATTTTTGTGATCATAAATTTTATCACTAATTATTGTCTTCCTCAGTGCATTTCAAGCTTCCCAATGTGGCACGGTGGACAGATGATGGCTGGCCTTAAAGCCAGAAAGCCCTGAGTTCAAATACTGCCTCTGACAAAGACTACCTGTATGACCAGGGGCTGACTACTTAACCACTCAGCATAGTATCAACTAAGACTACAAAGTTCCACAGATGGCCTGAATATCAACTTGCATTAACAGACAGTTTCTTCAGCAGGGAGATCCTGTATAGCAATAAAATTACATTTCTTCTCCCTCAAAAGGTCAGAAGAAAAATCTATTAGGCTGTTTTTGCTCATCAAACCAAGCTTCTTTGGGAAATCTTCATTGAAACTCTCTTTTATGTCCATGATTCCTGTCACAATGAGTTCATTTCTTAATTTGAAGTTTAAATACATTATAATTCTCACAATCTATCTGAACAAGTAACCTCCAAGTGATCCAATATTTTCATCATGGCTGAATGACTACTTCATGTATCAAGAACATTTATAAATATTTCATGAAGACCCATGCCCTTTGCTTTTGGCAATTCCTTCATCCTTATATTGTTCCTTTTAGCAGTGCAAAATATTTCATTTGCACATCGCAAAAAATGTGATATTCTTTGCTCTGAGTAACAGTTACTTGTTTATATGTTGACATCCAACATACACTTCTATTCACAGCCACTAGCACAAGACTAACTGGCCAACCTGGAAAGTACTGCTGGCTGCGAGCTGAAATACATCCCTGTCACTCTCATTCTTCCTCTGCTTCCAAAAGTCATATAAGAAAATCAGTCTCATCACTTTACAGTCACACCTTGTAACAATAGAATTATAACAGGTTTAGTCATTCTGGAAATGAACACTTCATGCTTTTTGAGAAAAAAAAACAAAAGCAAATTCCTCATTTACCTGCTGATACTGAGATCCAGGTGAATGGGGATATAATGGGGCATCTTCTGGTGGAGATGATTCATGTTCATCTGGGGCATCTTGGTCATCTGGTTCCTAGGTGCACACATTTAAGAAGAAATAGAACTTGACTTTCCAGGCAAATTCAAATTTTTTACTTCATGGTTTTACTTCATTTCTGATTAATTTGTTCTGCTATAGACTGCTTTGAAAACAGAAATCTGTTCCAACACAATTGATATATTAGGGAACATTTTGAGCATAATGTAATTAATCCTTGTCTCCTACTTCCACAATCATCTTTGTCAAGGTAAAGTACCAAATTTATTGTATATCTTCTGGGGAGTAAGAACCTGTGAGTGGAAGAGAAGAGGTGGTTCCTTCACCCCCACTCTTTTCTGAAATGGCCTTCTGGTGGTACTTAATTTGCTGCTTGCCTGCCTGCACAATTTGCTCAGAGCAGGTCCAGTAGCAGCTCAAGGTTGAGCACGAGACCATTATTTGTTCTAGCATTTTTATCTTTCTTAATCATTTAAAATGTATAAAACTGGCTGATGGTTTTATTAGGTTCCCATCTTTTTTTTTTTTTAAATTCATCATTGCTAACATTTTTGAGCTTTGTATCCCTAGCCCTATTTCCTCCATAAAATCTGATTTTTTTTTTAATTAATTTTTTTTACCCTGAGAGACTCTGCATAGCAGAGTGTTTTTTTGGGAACATATATAGTGAGTTACAGTAGAACTACCTGAATTTAGTCTAAAATAGATAATGATTTTTATTTACTAATTTGTCTAGCAGTTTTTGTACAAGAAAGGTACATATGAAGTATTTTCAAAAATGCAATTTCCCACAAATTTGTTTCATAATATGACAAAAAATTCTTGATTCTCCCCTCCAATTCCCCCACCCCCCTTCTATTTGTTGAAAAATGAAATTTTAACCTTTTTTACCTCCTCTGGACAGAGTTCACAAGCTTTTGCAAGGGTCATCCGAGCACTATGTGATCTCTCCAAAAAGTAACCATTTGATGTTTCATTGCTCTGGACTGGAGGAGACCAATTGTTGTATGTATACTGAGGATTGCCAGTATATGGTCGCCGTTCAAGTTCATCTCCAAGCCACTCCACTGCCCAGGTCCACTTTCTTTTCAGATCTCCATTACTCTTCAGAATAAATCAGACACATATTGTGAAAAACAATTCTTTGAAATGAAAACTAGGATCTTTTAAATGATATATTACATATTTAAAAGATTATAGGATTCTTTTTTTTTTTCAATGACTATCTAAAACAGTAATACCATAGGATTTTAGGAATTTAGTCAACTCAGAATTTAATCATTTATAAGAAAGGGTTTGGTATGTAAACAAATTAGCTGTTAAGTACTAGAAAGCAATCTTTATAAGGGCAAGGAACATTTTTATCAAAACTTTCTCTTTTCTCCAAGTATTTAGTTCTGTTCTGTACTTAAATACTTATGTAGAAAATTTCAGTTAGACTTCATTTTTGACTACTTAAAAATCTACTAAAAATATATGTAAAGGTTTTTCTACTTCTTTTTATTTTCATCTGAATCATTTTTTCAACAATGCCAAAGTTCCATATTTTGTTTTATGTGATATGTTATCCATATTTTTATCTCCGACAAAGAGAATGGGTTGAAACATGACTTCCTAAATTTTCTAAATGTAGATATTCTTGGAAAAATCAACTTTATTGCTTTAAAATGTATAAAAAGAAAAAATGTTGTGGCTATTTCAAATGTTGACACTGATTAACATGAGGCATTCTGTGTGTGTGTACACACATTTTGTCCAGTGAGCATATGTGCGTGTATGGATATATTTTGTCCAGACCAACCTGCAAAAAAAGGGCATTTATACCAAAAAAGTTAAATAGAGCAAGAATGGATTCATTCTACTTGTGACTTTTCTTCAAATGATACATATATCAAGCCTAATTTTCACCAGTCAACTTGAATATATAAGAAAACCAGGAACAGATATCAAATGAATTGTTTTAGTCAAGGTCATTTTTCTTTACAAGTTTAAGGCCATTTTGAAAATCAGTGATGAATAGAAGCTTCAAATTCAACTATATCACATAAGAGACTGATTTCTTAGAATCTTTTCAATTGTGACTGAGTTGATTAAACCAACCAACCAACAAAAGAAAAACAAACAAAAAAACATGCTGAGAAGGAGAGAAAAAGAAAAGGAATCCAGGAGCCAAAAATACTATTGAGAACAGCAGAAAGTTCTCACCTGTAAAATTTGGTAGGCTACAGGACAATTACTAAAGAGAGCTACCATACATTTTATACACTGATAAGCTCTTTTCTGATAATGATTTTTAGAGCGCTGAATTGTATCAAATAGCCCATCCCGATCATCTGGTATTCCTTTAAGTGCATTATGAATTCTGAAAAGAAAAAAACAAGAATATAAGTCTCAAACTGATAAAACAAACATGTCAATCCAATGCATGAAAAAATTTAGAGATATCCAAATTACTTTGTTGGTGAACTGGAGCATACTTACAATGATTTATTTGCAGACAACAGGATAAAGTATCACTCAGGAAATATATGATCAGAAAAGGAAGTTGGTCAATCATATAAGTAAAGTTTAAAAGACCAAAAAAAAAAAAAAAAAAAAAAAAAGGAAGACAATCCAAGAGATGCACTTACCTCTGACATAAGTTACTCATTTGATATCTTTTGTTTTTATGTTACCTTCATTTTGGAATGTATCCCTTCCTCCTTGACTACCCCAGTGATCTGTCCTTTATGCAAATGAACAAAATAACTTTTCTGATGTTCCTTATACATTAAACTCTATCTCCTACTCTGAGCATTTTATTGTCTCTCACACCTTAGTCCTACTTGTAAATACTTATCTCTATGTTGTCTAGGGCTTCTCGAGGGCAGGGACTCTTTCTTTTAAATTTAATCTTTTTTGTATCTCTAGTACTTAGAACAATGTCTGAAACAGTTGCTTAATAAATGCTGGCTAACTTGGGGAAAAACAGCAAAAAAGTTTCAGCAAAATAAACCAATTACTGAAGCTACTGTACATAAAATTTTCCCTCCCCCTATTAACTTGGCAAAGAAGGGAGGGGATGTACATTCTCATTTTTTCTTCTTCACTAAGCTTAGACATTTATAATTCTACAGCCTTTAATTTACTATTTTTTTAGTTCCTTCCATTCACATTGTTTTGCCATTGGTGCATCTAAAGAATTGTAAAAAGACCTAAAGAAGTTATCCAGCACTTGATGTAAATAATGCAGGAAGAATTTATGCGATGACATGGAAAAGATCCAACATAAATAAAATAGGATGACATGTGATCGTGGACACATGATCACATGATCTGCATTGCTATAGAGAGTACTGACACTGATGTCAGACCCAAATAAGTATACAAAGATATTATATTAATGAATTAAAACTGGTTTAATCATGTCTTTACTAAATCCTAACTTCACTGTTTTTCTATTTTCTTGACTTTGACCTGCACATCTCTATTTATCCTGCCCTACATTATCCTGTATGTAGCACAAATAACATTTTCACCAAACTATTCCCTGGTATTCAAGAACTTGTTGCCCCACAATGCAAAATGTAATCTGTATTAGAGCATCTTGCCCTTTTCATATTGCCAGCATTCTGACTTCATCTTAATTCCTTCATTTCAAAAACAAATCTGTTTTTCCCCCTCTGAAATGGCATAAATTTGTTCATAAAATCCCTTTACTACATTGATATTATACTTGCTAAGCATGTGTTCACATGTACTTATGGTACAAATGTATGTATGTCACCTAAATTGGACTATAGGGATCGTTATTTTCTTTAGTAGTATCCAAAAGTATAGTATTAAGGTTTTATTTTCAGGTGTTCAAAAGTAGGTTGCCAAATAAATCTATGTCAATAAACCAGATAGGTTCTACTTAGTTCTAAAATTAGAAGATAGATAGGTTTATAATATACTGATCAATCAGCAAAATGAACAAAAGTGCAAAAGAATGCATTTCTGCATTGAAATCAAAACCATGGCCATGGCCTATCTGCCAATGATTAGTGGTCTTAACTTTTGAGTTTTTAAGCATTTTAACAAAGAAGTATATTTTATTTAGAATCCTTAATTTCTTTCATTTATGCTATCATCACATTCTATCAAATTTATAAAATCTGACCTCTTTTAAATTACAAGGCTGATAAACAAATGTCTTGAATTCAGGCAAGCACATACTTATCACTGTCACTGAAGATGTACTTAAGTCGTTAAAAATAATTAGTCAAAGAAGGTAAATATAATCTAGGAATATATTTATATAATTAATAATCTTACTACAAATACATGGCTAAGAGCTATAACACTGTAGAAAAACATTCCAAGTATTAGTAGCTTGTAAGAATATGAAAGCATTCAATAAATAGCTTACAATGGGTGCTTTGTTGATATTCTTTGTTATATTTACTATACAAATTTTAATGTAATTTTGTCCCAGATTATGCACACAATTACCAGGTACTTATTATCATGATAATAATTTTAAAAAATGGCTAATACTTCATAACAATGGATGACTATTTCAGAACACTGCAGTAATTTTATTATCTTTCAACATTTAATTTTCTAAAAATCTTATTTTGATTGACCCTGTCATATTTGTTTCCAATTATATCTCCCTTTGTTTTAAATCCGTTCCTTTAAACAAAGATTTTTTAAAAAAGAAAGAAAAGTAGTATAGCCAAAGTAACCAATGTTTGATCTAATTTTGACAGCACATGCTTGTTTAACATGCATAGGTTCCTACCCCTTACAATGAAGGAGGCGTTTTCTAAACTCTTCACTGGAGCCAAGCCTGTTCATCATAATTATGTTCATATATAATTATCAGTATAATTATGTTTAGTTATCTTATTTTTCTGCATTTAATTTTCAGAAAGACTAACCAAATTTGATAAAAAAGTAAAGTTTTCTTTTCAAATTTCTGCTTTTTCTGTTGGATTATCAAGAGGCTAATCCTATTATACTCAAAACTATCTTCTAAATTAAATATTACACATTATCATAAAATATCACAACACATATATTACACATGGATTCATATTTTGTAATAGTAGATTCCTATGAAAAGTAAGAAAATGGAACCTGGAAGAATTGGGAAAATTCTGCACTGTGCTATATAATTGATTATAGGATTCTTTAAATACCTCTCCGAATCCTAAATTTTACTCCAAATACCAATTTCAGATTGATACCTGTTCATTATCAACTCAAAATCTTTAAGTCCATGAAGAATTTAGGAATTTATGACCATAAGAAATACTTTGTGTACTTCACTATAAACACAACTTACAGAAAAAACAAACAAACAACAAAACAACTTATAGAACCTAACAAAACTAGTTATTCATATATCAAGGTGATTTTTTTTTTAAGGTAATTTATTACATGGGTAATGAAATGATTAAATTCAAGACTGATATAATGTAACACTGACAAAATTTCATGGTATTCTTAATGTATCTTGATACCTTTTTTGATTCTTCACTATTCTTGTTCTCTATCTTCTTATCATTAAGCATTTTTAACATTCCAGAGAAAAATTTAAGGCAAAAATTAGAAATTTGTTCACTAACAGAAAATGATTTGGGCCATGCCTTTCTTGAAAACTGGAATTTTATTAATGTCAATGGCAGAGAGAAAGATAAGAACAAACCTGTGTGTCTGCCAGGAATCCTCAATTAATAAGATTTGTAAAAGGAGATCCAAATAAGGTCGGAGTTCATAGGTATATGAATAGGCAACCTTAAAACAAAATAAGATGATGTGATTTTTTCAGTTTAACAGTATAATCAACCAGATGATACATGTGTGTGTGTGTGTGTGTGTGTATATATGTATATATAAAAGTTTAATTTTCTTTAACCTGCCAAAGTAGTTCACTGAGGACTGTAGAAGAGAACTGAGGATTCTCCCAACAGCAAAAACGAAGCAGTTTGATGGTTTCTTCTGAGTTACTGCAGTCTTCAATAATTTTCTTCACATAACTTGTTCTTACAAACAAAATATCTGCCACATTCTGCTGAAGTGCCATTATAGGTTGAGATAAATTAGGATCACCATAGGGGTTGGAAAGAGGGGGATTACCTAGAATAGAGTTGTTAACTGATGAAAAACTGAACATTTTCTCCACAGTGACAGAATAACAAAGCTATCAACAAACTTAAACCACTTACTTAAAGGAAAAAAAAAACAAAACACGAAACCCAGAACTTAATTCACTATCCCAGTCCTTATCCCTAATGTGGGAAAAACAATTATTTATTAAAATTGTTGAGTTGATATTGCTTCTTTCTGAGAATATGCATAATTATTTTTGGCTGTACCATGGAAACTATAACAAATTAAAGGTGGGGCACAAGTTAAAAGATTTGCTTGGGGCAGCTAAGTGGCACAGTAGAGAGCACCAGCCCTGAATTCAGGAGGGCCTAAATTCAAATCTGGCCTCAAACACTTAACACTTCCTAGCTGTGTAATCCTGGGCAAGTCACTTAATCCCAATTGCCCCAGCCAAATATATATATATCTATATCTCTATATCTCTATCTATCTATATGACCTGCTTGGTCAGACTGCCAGGATTACGGAGAAGTAGCATCATTCTTCAGATCAACCAAAATCAATATTTATAAAATGTATTTCATGTATTTAAATTTATTTTATTTAATAATAATGTAAGTGAAGCGTTGGTAATAAATAAATAAAATGATTTCAGTTCAATTCCCAAACCAACCACCTGGTAATCAAACTGTCAACTTCAGAAAAATAAAGAACTCTTTTGAATCCTTTTAAGTTTCAAATCTAAGAAAAAGCAAAACAAAATAAAACAACCTACAAATATACCAAAGTATGCTTTCTGATGCAACTTTTTGAACATAAACTACAATTCTAGAGAGTCTCCAAGCCATTTTTATTGAGGTATATCTATCGACTACCTTTGTATGACAATAATTCATGAAATTATCAACTAAGGTACCAAATAGTTTCAATGTGAATTTGTGATGGGAATAGTCACAAAAAAGAAGTCACAAATCTTTTGAAGTATTTATTTACTGAATGATTACTAAGGTAACTAGCATTATTATGGTAGTTAAAGTATTTAAAATGATGTTTAAGAATATTGCAATTTACCATTGATTGAAGACTGCATCCGGGATGATACATTGCAACAACGGATCAGCTGTGACACTACAGTATATAATTTGCCTAGCTCAGCATACTGATATTTGATGGGTGGACCTGGTCCTTCATCCAAAGCAACAAGCATAAATGTGGCAGGAACACTCAGTTTCAAAAGCTGTGTTTTTTCTGCCATACCTGTAGAGTAAGAAGAAAATACATAAAAGATGAAGTGAAAGAATCAGGAGGGATAAGATTGGGTTATAAGAAAAATAGTTACTTAAAAGGACCTGGCTGTAATTTTCTTTTCTTTTTTTTTTCTGGGGGGGGGGGGGGGGAAGGGGAAACTGGGGCAATTGAGGTTAAGTGACTTGCCCAGGGTCACACAGATAGGAAGTGTCTGAGACTATATTTGAACTCAGGTCCTCCTTACTTCAGGGCTGACAGTGGATGTCACTGTTCTGAGAATCATCACACCTTTTTGACAAAATTGGCCTCTGTGATAAACAGGGGAGGAGTCAAGAATATCTACCTGAAACCAGTGGTTTATTCTTGACTAATTTTCAAATAAATATCCTTTTCTTAACTATTAGATGGTTTGAGTATCATATTTCATTTGGGATCTAAGGCTAACTACCAGGTCTGAGTGAGGCAAGGTTTGAAATGACAATATGGTTCACACTGCGGATGAAAGGGTGAAAAAAGACAGATGCAGAGAATGACCCTTTTTGCCTCAGCAGTGGTCTAAGGGGATATTTCCAAAATCTGGAAACAAGAGACTTAGTTCAAAAACTGCTTTATTATTTATTTATTCATTATTATTTATCATTCTTGTAGGGAGGGTCCTTGCTATATATACAAGAGGCATATGAAAGAATCTTCTCAATAGCACAGAGAAGGGAACCCCAATGATTTGAAGCAATTTGCTCTAAAATTGTTAAAGGAGGCTGATGTGGAGGATAAAATGCAAAATTGAGGATTTTCTGGTTATCGTCAATAAGCCAATTAAGCATATAAAAGGAAATCAGACGGGAGAATTCAGCAACTAGACATGGAGCTTTGGGGCTAGTTAAGTACTGTATTATAAAAGCACAAGAATGGCTAGACTTGGTAAGCACAAAATGAAAGGAGTAATCCTGACGAGGTCATCAAATATGGTCTCCAGCCCAAAAATATTACTGGAAAGTATGTTAAATTCTGTTGAAATTGGGAAAGTTAGAAAAGAGAATGGGAGTAGAAATGAGGATGAGAATGAGGAACTGTTAACTGGAGGAGATACAACGACTCAAACTTATCTTCCTAAATACACACTCTTAATGATTCCCTTCACAAAGGGGTAAGAGGGTAGGCAGACTTTTACCTCAGGGAAATGGGGAAGCAATTTAAGTGACTCTATTAATCACTGGAACAATAGGTATTTTGGGTATAGCATCAGGGAGTCAATAAGATATCCTCTTTGAAGCAGCTTCAATGGCTGGGGAAGCTTATAAAAAACTTACTTTTGCAAAGCCAGTTAAATCTTTCTGAGATCTCCCTGAGGACTGCTCTCTGACCTTTTTCAGGAAGCTTAGATGGGATTCTGTTTACTGGTTCCCCCATGGGGCACTATAAGGGAGAGGGTAAAATTCCTAAAATAGATGGGTTTTATAGCCTGTTTTTTTATTGTAACCCTAATCCCCACATGACCTATGACTAATTTATACGGTTATATTTATTTTTATATTAATATATTATAATATATATATATATATTTAATTTATATTATTTATATAAAATCTTTTTTTCTGAGTAGAATTTCATCCAAATGGTGCCTATGAATGGGAACACCTCATCTACCACTTCACTGACATGAATAGTCATTGTAGTCAACTGGTAAACTGTGCTGGAGATTGGGACAACTGTGGTTATCTGGATAAATGCAGCTGTCACTACAAATAGGAAAAGGCCCTCACACCTGGCTAGGTAATTGATGATACTTTCTTTAACCCAAGTCATAGAAGACTGGAAAGGAGGTAGGAGTGGCACAAATGCATGATGGCCAAGTGGACATTGGCAGTCAGGTCCTTATCATAATAGGGGACCTCTCAAATGGACTATTCCTCCACAACCACCTCATCATTTAATGTTTATTTCAGGGAGGCAGAATATTAAAGAATAAGAATCTTTAATGAGGTGGAACACCCTTTGTATGGGTCACAATTGTTGGTAGTGAATCAAAGCACCATACTGTGAAATTAGAAATGATAAACTGTAAGTAATCAGTATCTGTGGCAGTCCTTTCTGACAAACTTTATTTATATGTTACTATGGTTAGGGCTAAATGGAATTGCTCAAGCCATATGTAGTTAGTAACAAACAACATTAGGTCCTGGGAGTACTGAAATCTATTTCCTCCTTAGGGGAGAAAATGGATGAGGTCAGAATACTTCACTATGCTTACTACACCCTGCGGTGGGTCTGAGAAAGGCAGATGGCAACTGGTGGCTCATAGCAACTACAGGGAGCTGAATCAAGTTGTCACAACCTTGCTACAAACTTCCTGACCTTGTAATGTAGTAGAACAGGTAAGCCTGGGTCCTAGGTTAAGTGATATGAAGGTTATTACCTTGCTGATAATTTTCTTCTTTTATCTATTCTTGTGGCTGTGACTATCAGGAGCAGTTCACTTTTTACCCAGGAGGAAGTAGTCTACTTTCACCATCCCTACTCAGGGATACCTGAATTCTTAGTTATATTGTCACAATCCGTAAGTAGAAGCTTCTCTTCCTGAGAGCACTAGAAGTATTCCAATACACTACATGAAGCACATAGTATATGGATGATGTAACTTACTGGGTCAGACAAGATCATGGTACTCAAACTGTGGATATAACAGTGGCCTATGAAGCACAAGGGATGTGAGAAACCATCCCATAGAACATTAAGAGTCACTCAAATGTGGAGGATATAGTGGATGGGGAAAACCCAAATGGTTCTGACTATGGTATGGAACCTGGTGCTGATTCACTCTTTCCCACAAAATAAAAAGGAAATTCAAAGGTTTATCAAACTCTTAGTTTTGGAGGAACCCACATTACCCACTTGTATACCCTGATGTCCCCACATTTACTGAGTTATAACTACAAGTTTGTCTTTTCTGGTGGGCTTCCAAATAGACAATAGCTACAGAAGATCTAAAGTGGACTATTCAGCAGTCTTTTCCGTGGATTTTTCCCAATCCTGTAGGGGATCCTTTACTTTAAGGAATTTCTGTTCACAAAGATCATTCTGAGTAGAATCTTTGTTAGGTACCCAGAGATGGCCAGATCTAATGACTGCTATGCTATTGGACCCACAAGTTCTCAAAGTGATTAGTCACTATAAACCTTTTGAAAAGCAGTTATATACCTGATAACTAAATCTTCCTTTCTACTGAAACAAAAACACAAGTTCATACTATTCTCTTTTGTCCAGAACTGTCAATTATCAGATAAGTGATAAAATATTATTCCTCTAACAAGATGGAGAGAGTATGAGAGGCCTTTCCTATTAGATGAAAATTAGATCATACTCGCCCACATCCCTGGGAAAGTAAATCTTCAGTTGTGACTCTTTCAGAAACTGAGGCTTCCTGTTCTAGATCTAACATTCTGCTTCTTCCACTAGTTTATCTAAATTCTACTATGAGAATTTAGATCTGAGAAATGCTATTTTACCAAGTTCAACAATGGTTCTGCCCACTAAGAGGGAGGCATTTGTAATTGGCAGGTATGACTTTTTACATGGAAATTGGGGATACCTAGAAGAAATGGGGATCTTGTTAAATCTTTCCAGTGGGGATTAAGCTGCAGAACATAAGACTAGTCTTTGAGAGAGTCTAGAGACATAGGGTGGATAACATCTGTATCCACATTGATTGGTGAGTGAAAGTCATAAGATTGGCCAAAAAAATCTAGAAAGAATAGAATAGAAAAAATAGAATTTTGATGATGTTTCCTTTGATTGCTGGAGGGCATATTAACATTCGTTATAAACATCATATATTGTCTCCTGAATAGGATAATATGGTTGATGCTCTGACAGGAATAGTTTAAGTAGTAGTTTCACTGACAAAGTAACATGGGGAAGGGCATAATGCCACATTCTGATTCTATTTGATTAGCAGCCTCTCTCCCATTGGCAAATTATAATCATTTGCTTGCCCATTTCAGGACAGAGGTATGGCCATATTATAGACTTAGAATCAGGAAAAGGCAGTGATGTACTAGTCAAGTCTACCACTGTAGTAGTAATAGAGCATCAAAGCTCTCATGAAACATTTTTCTTCCTCAATGGTGGCCCCTGCAAAATTTCCTCTGATTAGGTTACCTATTTTGCTCTACCTGCCTTAGGCAGTTAAATTGGTAAACACAAAAAGGTCTTTTGGACCCTCCCCCCTCCATTTAATTTCAGTTTTCAAACAAGAGGTTTGCTCGTCCCATCTTATATGTTTCATCCTCAATCCTCTCAGTTTTTCCATATTCAATCAGTTGCAGTCTTGTCAATTCTAATTTTATGACATCTCTTGCTTATGGGCTCCTCTGTCTCCTCTAACAAAGCTGTTATCTAGGGCCTTCATTACCTCAGACTAAGACTACAGCAAATACCCTGCTGATGGGTATACAGTTCCTCAAATCTCTCCCTACTATAATCATCTTTCATTCACCTGCCAACATGATTTTCCTCAAGTGCAGTTGAAGGCCTGATCATGCTATTTCAACTTTGTAATTTAAAAAACTTGGGTGGCTCCCTATCACCATCAAGATCAAAATCTTCTGTTAGGTGTTCAAAGTTGTGGCCCTTTCCTACTTTACATGCTAATCCTCTCCACAGTATGGTGATACAGTGCTATTGTAGGCCCTCTTGCATAAGATACTACACCTCCAGACTGCATTTTTATTGGCTGCACTCCAAGTTTGGAATTCTTTCTTTTCTTATCTCTACTTTCTGGCTTCCTTCAAGTCTTTGCTAAAATCCTACCTTCTGCAAGAAGCCTCTTCCAATTCCCCTTAGTACTAGTGCCTTTCTTTGAAATCATCTCCCAATTATTTTCTGTCTATTTAGGTTATACACAATTTCGTGTTGTTATTCCCATTAGACCATGAGCTCTTTGGGTGTAAGAACAATCCTCCACCCCCTTTTTTGTATTCTTAGTATTTCGTACAGTCTCTGGCACATAGGTGCTTAAAATTTTTGTTGATCTTATTGGACCACTTTTTGATCTCCCAACTGTATCTTGTACTTTCTTATTTCAGTGTCTTTGATTTTGCTTTCTGTTACCGGAAAGAAATTCTGTCATCCTTCCCTTATCTGATGAATTCCTACCCATTATGTAAAGCCAAAATGAAAGGTATCTATCTGATGTGGATCCTTGACTGACACTTTTCATTCCTCAATAACGATTTTCTCCCTTCAGGTCTTACATAGTACTTTATTTTGCAAGTGTCAAATACACACATAGAAATGTATATTATAGTTATCTTTATTTGTGTCCTACCTGCTTTCTAAGCTCTAAGTTTCTTGAAGGTAGGACATATGTTTTATCAAAATTTTTTATTTTCTAAAACCTCTTAGTACTGTTTTAATATTTGTTTTAATGAACCAATTATATGAATGGTAAATATATTTTATATATCAAACCAAAAATAGCAAAAAAAAATTTTCACTTACAATAAGGAATACTTTACCAATAGCACAATAAAATAATCAAGTTAGGCTGATAATACATTCATATCTGACTCAATCTATTATTTTTATAAGTACAAATATAAATTAATAAAAAATATGGGAAAATGGACAATTTTCAACATATATTTTATGGAGTAAGCAAAGTATTGGTCCAAGCACAATAAACACTAAAAAACTTTGCAATATGGTAGAAGACAATATGTGCAACCAAAGAACAACAAGAACTGGAAACTGTATCTGAATTAATGCAAGGTGATACTGTAATAATGGTACATATAATTGATGGAGACATGAAATAAAAGTGACTGGGGTCAGGGTTTTAGTTAATAAAAGCTGCTTTTTTCAAGTGTTAAAGCTATTCATAGTGACAAAGTAATGTACAAACAGGATCTTAAAATTTTATATCTCAATTACAAATACACATATTCATTAATTTCAAACACTTTTTAAAAAAATAGAAAAAAACCCCAATATCTGCATTATTATTCACCCTTGTTTGCACTTCAGCATTCTAAAATCAGGTCTCCAGATAATGTTAAATTTTCTTCCAATTAAACAATATTAAACTCATTCTCATTCGACCAAAAATAATTACATTGGTATAGGAAACTCATTCTATCAATGCTAAAATGTACCTGCTGTGCAATTTATAAATGCTGAGAGAGCTGCAGAGGACATTAAGAAGTTAGGTGACTTGCCCACGTTCATAAAGTCAGACCTAGGCAGAGACAGGCCCCCCCAGAGATAATGCTTCCCATGCATAATTGCACAGGGGTGAATGATACCACCTTATTTTAGGTATGTAAAAGCTGTTTGACATGTAAATTTTCACTTGAAATACTTTAAGGAAGCAAGCAACTTCAAAAATCTTTATAGTAAGTAAATCTATTATTACCAAGAATGCTATGGACTTTTTCTGGGTAAATCTAAATTTTCATGCCAGCTGTTGAATAACGCTGTAATAAAGTTCAATTTTGAAACAACTTTTTTCAGTTTTTGTTAGACTGAATAAAAATAAAAGTTCTGAAGTACACTTCAAGTTCTTACCTAGATTAGCATACATTACAAACAGATTGAAATACTGCTGCAAATGACGTCCATGCTCTGAAACTTCCCTTCTGAGGAGATTTAGTACTGCTCTCAACAAGTGATCACTCAAGCTTAAATTATCATATGCCTGTTTAAAAAAAGATGATTAGCTGTAAAAATAAGGTTAGAATCAAGACATTCTAGAAATAAAATGTAATGCACAAAATAAATCCCAAAGTTATTTTGTTCTGAAAAGATAAGTAGATTTTTCCTTTCTTTTTATATGAGTGGGAGGGAATATATATATTTAGTGGGTGATGAATTTAACAGCTAATTTATTATAAGCAGTGTGATAAGAAAACTGATCTTTAACATAAATCTTTTTCTTTTCCAGAGATCTTCACCATTTAAATTAGAAAGATCTCTGGAAAAGAAGTACTACATGTACTTATTACACATTACAAATAAAAGTGAAAAAATTCTTCAAAGGAAAAAAATCTAAACCTTGCCTTTAAAGTCTGTTTTCAAAGACCTTAAAATCTCATTGCAGTGATAATAGTACTAATACCTCACAGTTTTATAGTAGTTTAAGATTTGCAAAGTACTTTCCTCACAAGAATGATGAGATTAGTGAGCATTAAGGATTATTCTTTCAATAGAGGTAAGTTTAACTTTCTCAAGTGACTTTTTCATGGTCACATAGCTAATTAAATGCCCAAACCAGAATTTCAATTCTGTTTACTACATGTTAGATATAGGGTTAGGCATTAGTGATAATAAAAAAAGAAAACTAGCCTTGGTCATTATGGATCATACATATTACTAGAGGACAAACAAAAAGTTGAAATAACAGCTAGCGTCTACTGTGGGCTAGGAATGCTAAGCATATTACAAAAATCGTCTCATTTTATCCTCACAACCACCCGGGGAGGTAGGTGCTATTATTTTATAGATGAAGAAACTGAGACAAGGAGAGATGAATTGACTTCTCTAGGGTTATACAGCTGCTAAATGTTTTAGGCTAGATTTCAACTTGGATCTTCCCCAATGCAAGCCTGGAGTTTGATCTATTCATTTCATCACTTCCCTGTAATTGCAGTCATGTGAGGAGACAGTACAAACTACTAGGAAGAATCAACAATTTATTAGTAGGTTGTGGTATATGGAGTTGACTCAAAAGTTAAACTGGAAACTGAAATCAGGTAAGAACTTATTAATTCATTATAAAGAATATGATTGGGGCAGCTAGGTGGTGCAGTGGTTAGAGCACCAGCCCTGAAGTCAGGAGGACCTGAGTTCAAATCTGGTCTCAGACACTTCCTAGCTGTGTGACCCTGGGCAAGTCACTTAACCTCAATTGCCTCAGCAAAAAGCAAAAAGCAAAAAGCAAAAAAAAAAAAAAAGAATATGATTCAGTGGCTCGCTCAGGTAGAAAAAACAAATCTCAACTGGATTAAAAAAAAAAAAGCCAAATTTAAGCGTGCCTTTTATTTTTAACTACCCTTGAGAAGAGGTGGTTTAATTTTCAGGTATTCAAGAACAGCTCAATAAATATCAGATACGTTATTAAGTGCTAAAGAAACAAATATATCTGACAGTCCCTTCTGCAGTGTTTATAACTTAGGGTAATAATGACATGAATCTGACTATGATTCATGTATTTGTAGAGGAGTGTATTGCCACCCTGAAGATCCTGCACTTAAGTAGTAGTATTAGAAGTAGGTGTGGAGAAAAGATAATGATTTTCACATGAAGAAATGTCAATGAAATTTATTCTGGGTTATATATATATATATATATATATAAATACATACGTGTGTACAAAATATAGAAAAACAGGAAAGGCATTAGGTAAGAACAAGTAAATAGGCACAGGTAGAGTGGGAAGTATGTAAAAGGGAGCGGAGCAGTGTAAAAACATGAAGTCTAACCACCAAATTCCAGAGACTATTCATCCTCCACCCCACCCTTAGCTGCACACAAAAATGGTCACATTCTTGGATCCTTCTATCACCCACAAATGTACTATGTGCAAGAATTCTGAAATTTCTATTGCCTTTTCACCTCTCCTTTCTCTTACAAAAACTAAACTCTTTGTTTGCCCTATGACCTTCAATTCCTTCCTTGACCCCTCAATTTTTTTTCTCAGGCTATCACCCCTTGCAATAACCACACTATCCTCTTCTCATCTTAACCTGTTGGTGAACCAATTTAACTGTAAATTGTCAGCTCTCTTATTGCTACCCTCCTTATCATATCACTGCTTACACCCAGCCAAGTCTCAGCCTTGGATACCTCCCACCTTCACTTTTATATACCTGCTGTGCTGCTGAATGAAGATGCAGAAAATTGTGAGCCCTTACTGATGCCAAGCAATTCTACTCTACCTTCTTTATCCATTTACTATCTCAATCTCCACAGCAGCGCTTCCAAACCTTTTCATCCTTCCTAATATTTCCTATTAATATTCTTCCCCCAATCTTAGCTGGGACCCTTGCCTCAGCTATTTACAGAAAAAATTGAGATTATTCAGCATAAGCTTTCTTTTCTCTCCTCTTCCTCACCTCCTATTTCAGGTGCCTTCTGCCACTGTGTCCTCCTTCACACATGATGAAATGGCTTTACTCCTTTATCAAAGCTAATCCCTCTTATTCAAGCAATCCCATTCTATCCTATTACCTCTATCACAGCACTCCCTGTCATCCACATTCTCTCAATTATTTTCAATCTTTCCCTCTACTGTTTCTTTCCTACTGCCTAGAAAAGTGAACACACCTTTTTTATCCTGAAAAATCTCACTTGATTTTTCTGTCCTCAGATTTTTTTTTTCTCTTTGCAAGGCAATTAGGATTAAGTGACTTGCCCAGAATCAAACAGTCATTTAGTGTCTTAAGCGTCAAGTGTCTTGAGACTGGATTTAAACTCAGGCCCTCCTGACTCCAGATCAATGCTCTATCCAATGTGCCACCTAGCTGCCCCTCTGCCAACTCTCTTTCTCTATATTCTTTCTGTACTTTGTTGTTTCGCATTTCCAAAATGCTATCTATAATAAGTACCACCATTTTCTCTCCTCTTAACTCCTGATGATCTGGCTTCTGGTCTTATCATTCCACTGAAACTACTCTCTCTGAAATGCTCTTTTAAGTTGCCAAATCCAATGGTCTTTCTCAATTCCCTTTTTTGACTTCTTTGCAATCCTTGATATTCTCTTCTCTCTAGGTTTTCAGAACACCACTCCTGGTTTTCCTCCTACCTGTCTGACTATACTTTCTCTGTCTCTTTATTGGATCATCCTTCAGATCATGCCCACTAACCACAATTGTGCCTAAGAGTTCTAGTTCTGGGTCCTCTTGCCTCCTCCTCCTATATTACCCCATTAGGTGATCTCATCAGCTCCCATGGATTTAATTCTCTCTCTGCTGATAATTCTCAAACCTACCTATTCCGCCTCAATCTCTCTGATTTCCAATCTTGCACTTCCATCAAAAACTGGATGTCCAGTAAACATTTTAAATTCATTATGTTCAAAATAGAACTTTTTATTTTTTCCCTTAAATCTTCCTTGCCTCCTAGATTGCTAAATTGTGGAGGGAAAGATCACCCTCCCAGGCTCTCAGGCTCACAACTTAGATCACCTCAGATTTCTTGTCATTTCTCATCCCCTATATATCCAAGGTGTTGCCAAAGCCTGTTGATTTCATTTTTACAACATCTCTCTTAGGACACTGTCACCACTTGAGTGCAGGCTCACATCACCTCATACCTGGATTATTTTAATAGTCTGTTGGTACCTTCCTTCCCTCTCAAAACTACCTTTCATTCTGCCACTAAAATGATTTTCCTAAAGAACAGGTCAAATCATATTGCTTTCCTATTCAATAAATTCTAATGACTCCCTGCTGCCTCCAGGATCAAATATTAAATGCTCAGTTTGATCTTCAAAATCTTTCATAACCCAATCCTCTCCTACCATTCTAGTTTTTTTATACCTTACTCCCTGATGTGAATCCTTTCAACCACTGACAATGGCTTTCTGACTATTTCACAAATAAGACAATTCATCTCTTAGTTTGGGGACATTCTCTCCGGCTATGTCTTATACCTAAAATGCTCTCCTTTCTCCACTGACTAGTGATCTCCATGGCTTTAAGTCTCATTTAAAATCCCATCTTCTCTAATAAGACTTCCCTAACTCCTCTTAATTCTAGTGGTTTCCCTCTCTCAATTACTTCCCATCTATCCTGTATATAGTTTGCTTTGTACATATTTGTTCGAATACTGTTTTCCCCATAAGATTATGAGTTCCTTAAGGAACTTTTTGTGTCTTTTAAATTTCCAATCAATTCCCCAAACTGGCTGAGTGAAGTAGTCATTTAAAAAGAAAGCTATATAATTACCTGACTAGAAGGTCCAGGTGAAGCAAAAGGTGAAGGACATGGGCCATCTTGCAATGAAAAGTGTGCAATAAATACTATAAGTTTTGCAAATGCACCCCTCACTTCTGCACTGGGGCATTCCAGAAGGTACTCAGAAAAGCGATTTGAAACATTAAAGAGGACATTATGTGCAAACCAAAAGCGTACATTCTTGCTGTGACGGAGGAGAATACACAATGCATCATACCTGAAATAGAAAAAGACACATGTAATCAGCAGTACCAAAAAGGAAAGCTAATCCATTTTTTTTGTTTTTTAAAGATAAGTGATATTTTGCAGTTCAACCAAATAAAATAGAATTCCTCAATATCCTTCCATTTTTGATTTATCTAAATGTGCTACTGAATAAAAAAAATACAAAAAATAAATGTCTCCATCAGAAATTCCTGAGGTGGTTTACTATCATGACAATTACTTTACATTGATTGATATTATTGTAAATTTATCACTATGCAACTAAAAATCATTAGGGTAGACACAGAGAGATATATGGCCTATATGACAATAGGAGATCCCTTTTAACTATAATGACTACAAAAAAAAAAAATATCCCAACTTCAAACTGATAAGGATGTCTTCTGGTCATCTGGACAGGTGGATAGAGTACTAGAATCAGAAAGATTCATTTTCCTGAGTTCAAATCTCGCCTCAGACACTTAACTAGCTGTGTGATCTTGGGCAAGTCATTTAACCCTGTTTGCTTCAGTTTCCTCACATGTAAAACAAGCTGGAGAAGGAAATGGCAAACCACTCCAGTATCTCTGCCAAGAAAACCCAAAATAGAGTCACAAAGAATCAAACATGACTGGACAACATGGTCACATAGTTAATATAATTACTCTGTTTCATTACATTGAAAAGTTCCCCCAAATACAGACACATATACTCCTGCACTACTAGAATTAGAGAGTTTAATTTTGCCTTCCTATATTGTGTAATTAAATCAATAAAATGGCCCAATTTTTAAAAGAGTTTGAACCTAAAAATTTTATTTTTTTCCTAAGCCAAATGACAAAACTATAATGAATATACAGAATGTGAATGGTTTCAAAGTTAAAATGAACTTGCAGCAAGGAAAATGTTACTAATGCATCCCTTCTATATTACTGCAGATAGTTTACAAACCTTAATATTTGAATATAACATTTTCTCTTATTATTGCTATTCTTTTGTACAAGGGTTTTGGAAAAAATGTGAATGATTCATAATTGTATTAAGATTTTTCATGATCAGAAGAGACTAGCACAATATACAAAAGAAACAAAACCATTTATTAGGACAGTACAAAAATATAATGCAGTGTTACCAGTCACTGGCAGGGCCACGGACTATTTTTTTTGTGTGAAATCCTGTGGTGAAAAGGAATCTAGCAGCAAGCTGAATACTAATCATAGTAATTTCTTCTGCTTCAGGCAACAGATGATCTTGCCCTATGAATAAAAATCATATGAAAAAAAAATCAAACAAAAACATCATTTTCATCAAATATCACTTATAAAATATGTATTTAAGTCCACCAATCCTGGATAGGTAAGATAATGGGGTTTAAAAGTAAAAGCCAACTACTTGAGAACCTGAGGTCTTTGCATTTTTTTTAATGAATTAATCAAATATAACATGCCATGATTTATCACTTGCCAATACTGTAACAATTACTTGGTTTATGTATGTAGGACAGTGAAGAAAAGTACATTAGATCTGCTCATGGATAAACTGAATCTCCTGATCTAGTAGTTAGTTTGCTGCCCAATTATCATTTGGGCCCCAGAAGTAACTAACTAGTTTTAAGTTTAGACACTGCTTAGAGCTTAGTGCCTTGTACAACAAACCTAATGCTTGAATCTTAGTTAATTCACTAAAAAAAACCCCCAAAAACAAAAAAACAACAAAACCAAACCAAAACAAAACCAAAGCAACAAAAATACTTAAAACTTCCCATATCTCACAGTTGTTACATGAGAAATAATTTATAAATGTGTATGCTTTGAACATCATTTGCTGGTTTCTGGATCAACTAACTGCCTACTGCTAAGTAAAAGAGAAATTTAAAATGATTACTTGTATTACCTAAGGAAGAAGACACTACTTCCTTAAATAAATATGAGGATTTTTGAATGGCCAGTTATAGATTGTAGTATCCAGGGACAAGAGGATACAAAGAGAGAAACTGCTCATTTATCAGATGGGAAAAGGTAATGCTAGTTAAAACAAACTGAACCTCTTTCTGATAATTCATCCCCAATATGTAATGATATACAAAACATTCATTCATATTATGATATCCATATGAAATGATGGCACAACCAAATTGATATAGTTACAAAAAGCACTTCAATCTTTTCCAGTTATCATTTTCATGATTTGTAACAATACTGGAGAGAATCTCAATTTACCCATAAGCATTTCATATTTTGAATAGAAGATATTCAAATGGTACCCAAGATATTGAACAAAACACATCTCAGATGGTGCCAAATTCCTGATGATGAAATTCTCTTCATTTAGCTAGACTCTTCAAGATTGTTAACTATTTGAAAGTAAGGTGTGGGGGCATGATTTTTTTTTTTTAATGCCTTTTTATCTCTACCACTGTACTTTGCTTAATTTTTTGATAAATTCCTTCGAAATGACAAACATGAACAGAATCAATGCTAGTATGAACTTGAAGCATTAACATGTTTGACAGAACCTGAGATTTACATGCATACCCTTCAAAAAATCAAAGATCACACCTCTATATTAGAATGAGAGACTCTAGACTTTGATGGAGTATAAACACAAAGTCATAAAAAAAGCAATGATTACTATATTTAAATCTTTCTGCTAAAAATAATTTAATGTGATATATAAATCCTCAAATTTACTTACTGCATAAAAATAAAAACATAAAATTTAGTTAAAACTGCTTAAATCAAAGAAATGTTAGGAAAAAAGTTAACGTCATAAAACTATTAGCAGAATTTTTTCTTGTAGCATCAAACTAAATTGCAGGAACTTACCTGGAGGAGGGTTTAAGTAGACACTGTTACATGTCAGAAGTTTTTTTACAAACTGGAAATATTCCAAACTGTATTGCATACGGTTATGCATGAATTGCACGTTTTGCTTCCGTACACTTCTTTCAATGGCTGATGGCATTTTAATCTGGTGGGGTTTTGTGGTAACAACCAGCTCTGAAATATATTTGATTAACTCATTGTCCTTGTCTATTGTGTCCATACGTTCATAAAAAAGAATGTAAGCATTCCACCACCTTTTCTGGCGCCTATAAGACATACGCTTCATCATATGATCAAACACTTCACCCATGTATTCTCCACCAAAACATTGGTTTTTCATTTCTTCATCATCATCCATTTTACATTCTGTCACATCTCCATCATCAAATTTATACCAGCGATTTTTCTCACCATCGCCACCATTTCTCTGGATGATGTAAGAATAATAGTGTCCCCCACTTGCTTGACCACTGTGTACAAGTACACCCACCAGTCTGTACTTGGTGCTTCCAGTTGGCTCATTTTCTGATTGTTCATTCTGCTGTATTAACTGATTTTCAGGGTTTACATCATCCCCTTCCAGCTTTGCAACACCTGCCACTGTGTAAGGTTCCATGTCCAATTCCCGTGGAAATTCAAAGTAATCATTGAACTTGATTGCACATTCCCTTTCCCAGTCATAGTCGAATCGTTTTAACTGAATGGCAAGAACTGGGGGCAATTTCTTAATTAGGAGGCGCTTTACTGTATCAACCTAAAAATAGAAGAGATTTTGCATATTTTTTAGAAAGCCATTAAAAACACTGCAAAGGGAACAAGTAAACCATTAAAACTGATCATGCAAATAGCTGTAAGAATTTACTAGTGAATGTATAGACTATAAATTAGTTCTACCGGACATTACTAATAAAATGATTCAGTTTTACAAAGTAACCACACCTCAAAATATGGTACGAGATTCTAGTTATTTGTAGCAGAAGGCTAATACATGAAAGCATGACTTTCATTTGTATATATGATATACCTAAAGTCTTAGTAGTAGTAAAGTTTTTAATACCTTAAAATTGCACTAAAACTTTTGAAAACACATATTTCTTTTTAGTCTATCAAATGCGTTCACAAATCATTTCATTTGAGCATCTTGATAACCCCATGAAGTATGGCATTTATTATTATGCTGATTTTAGAGCTAGGAGATAGGTCTTCAGAGAGATTAAATGACTTACCCCAAATTATTCAACTAGCTAAGTGTCAGAATTGTATTATAAGTCTTCTGATTCTAAATCTAATGATCCTATCACAGCACATTGCAATTCAGCCTTTTTACTGACCAGAACTCCTAAGCTCAAGTAATCTATCAGCCTCAGCATTCCTAGGACTTACAGGTGCTTGCCTCACGACCTTAAAAATGTATCAATGGAAATAAATAAAATAAATAAATAAATAGTAAAATAAAAAAATTCCCCACACTCAAAATATTCCTTAAAATTAAATGCTACACAATTCTCTCTCTCATACTAATGTTAGTTACTGGACAAAACTTATTGAGGGACACATAATTAGGTGTTTGTGGATACCTCAGTCAGATTCAGGAGGGTGAATGGCAAAGTGGGGAAATTTTCAGAGGTACTAAAAATATGAATGTGCTCTGATCCACAAAAAATTTATTTAACAGGAGTCCTTGACAAAGTTTCACTTAATGGGATTCCCAGCTTAGAAGAACTTCAGAGCAGCAGTTCATGAAACATGTCAGTATAAAGAAAATGGATTTGGAGCCAGAGGATTTAGTATCAAATCCTACCTGGCCTCTTTTTTAACCTTATGCAAATCACCTAACCTCTGAGCCTCGTAACTCATCTGTAAAATGAGGCAGTTGGACTAGATTGCTTCTAGGGTCCCATCAGTTCTTAATCAATGATCCTATGTCAACCTAGCTGGGATAATAGGAGGCATTTATGCTATAAAGATTCTGTATTCCTCAGGGATTAGCAAGGAAAAGTGATGTCAGGATTGCTTTGGGAGCTTTTTGACCAGTCCTAACTGGCTGTTCCTTCATTCTCTATTATCGTCTTTCCCTTGTGAATATTTTGGTTAATTTATCTTGGTCACTGTTATGAAACAAGGTAGGAAATGGGGAAAAAAAGGAGAGGAAAATATTTTTTAAAGAAACAGTTATCTTCTAATATAGGATGTCTAATTAAAATGAATTGCATTAATAAAAGGCTGCCAACTATCAACATACTTACCTTTTTGTTGCATTTTTCACAATGATATGCATTTGCACCTTCCAGTAAATCTCCCTTGACATATTGTTCCAAAGAATCAAGAAGGTTTTGGTGATTTCTAATATCTACATTCAGAGTCGTAAATGATTCTTCACACTCGTACCTAAAGGCATTATTTGAAGAGTTCAAAAGTGTTCTGCTGGGAGGTACCAAAGCATTCTAATTGATTACATCACCAAATCTGTAGTACATTTTATATCATATCAAACAGAGAAAAAGTTGCTGTCTCTTTAAGTCTTATTTTATATCTCAAGTATCCCTATTTAAAATTCCTTTAAAATGTATTAGATAGGGGCAGCTAGGTGGCGCAGTGGATAGAGCACCAGCCCTGAAGTCAGGAAGACCTGAGTTCAAATCTGGTCTCAGACACTTAACACTTCCTAGCTGTGTGACCCTGGGCAAGTCACTTAACCCCAATTGCCTCAGCAAAAAAAAAAAAAAAAAATGTATTAGATAAGAAAGGCTGCTTTCAAATAATTATATTTGGATGCTATGGGATTTTAGATAGAGGGCAGAAATAATTACTCTGGGCCAATAAATTATTCATTCTATAATAACAGTGTGTATTGTGAAATAAATTTCTTGTATCAAGTGATTAGGTCCCAGCAAATATCTAAAATACAAAGAAAAACTACTTCTCTGACTCAGAACTTGAAGTCTCAAATTGTAACTTAGAACTTCTGGGGAATTTAGAGATTCAAAATTAGAAAAAGTAGGAACCATTTAGCAAGTTGAACTTCAGAATCCAAAACAGGGCCATGCTACTGTTGTCCCTTCTCAGAGATAAATTCTATATAGAAGGAAGTTTTATAGAGTATTTACAGTATTAATAGTCATTCACATCTTAATGTTAGTTCACTGAATTACTCCTCATATGTAGTTAACTGCATTGAAAGACTCTGGAGTTTTGCTATGGATGAGGCAAAAGTTGGAAGTTCAGAACTCTAGAAATGTCTATATCTGATAGAGAAAATTAAAGGCATCATTCAGATACTGGGTATCTGACAAGAGGACTACTAAAAAAGTAGGGTAGAGCAAAGGAAATAGAAGTATTTTTAAGAGACAAGACTGTTACCTAAAACTGGCTAGGTACTAAATGCCCAAGTATAACAAAAACATGGCTCTCTTTTTGGGGGCTAGTCTGTGGAAGAGAGAAGACAGACATGCTAATAACTTAATGGGATAGCAGACTTAGATGAAGCTTTTTAAAGATATTGGGAAATGTTTACAAGCAGAAGCATAAAGTCAGTGCATAGAAAGGGATGAAAGATGTTAAAGAGATGATGAAGGGGGCCATCTCTTGTAAAAGACAAGTAAGGAGTCCAAGTAGAGGCCGCATTTTCTGCAGAGCCCTGAACAAAGAGAGAACTGGGGGTGGCATAGAAAAGACCAGAGGTATGTAAAAATGAAAAACATATAGACTTTATTTTCTTAGCAAAGTAAGAGGTAAAAGTCTTTTAGTAGGAAGACAAAGCAAAGTCTAGGGGACTTGAAGGCTGAATCAAAATTAGAGAAGATATATGGTTTTCCCCCCTTAAATTATTTATTTTAAAATTTTGAGTTCTAAATTTTCCTCCTGCCTCATTATTTGAGATATTTATGTGACTAATATCAATTCGACATGAAATTATGCAAAACCTATTTCCATATTAGCCATATTGCACAAAAAAAAGGCAAGAAAAAACCTCTGGAATTGGATGGCAATTCTCATCAAGAGTCCTTTGGAATTTTCTTGGATCACTACTTTGATCAGAGTAATTAAGTCTTTCACAGTAGATCACCATTACAATAGTGCTAATACAATGTACAAAGATCTGATTCTACTGACTTCATTCTACTTCAGTTCACAGGTCTTGGTCAGGTTTTTCTGCAACCATTCCCCCTTGTCATTTCTTATTGTAGAATAGTGTGTTCCAACACAACTGTATAACACAATTTATTCAGCCATTTTCCAATTGATAGGCATCTTCTTCAATTTCCAATGCTTAGGCACCAGAGAAATAACTGCTGTAAATATTGGCATATATAAATATATATTTTGGCTTATAATATAGGTCTCTTTCCTTATTCTTTTATCTCTTTGGAGGAACAGACCTAATAATTGGTATTGCTGGGTCAAAGAGTTTTATAGCCCTTTAGCTCTAGTGCCAGATTGTTCTCCAGAACAATTGGACCAATTCACAACTCTTATCAAAAGCACATTAGTATAATTACTTTCCCTATCTCTTACACTATTTGTCATTTTCAATAGGTTTTGTGAAGTTGTATCCAATCAATGATTTATTTTTTTCAATGAACATTGTTTTGATGGGTTCTTCTGAAAATTGCCTGTTTCATATCCCTTAACAATTTATCAATTGGGGAATTGCTCTGATTTTTATAAATTTAATTCAGTTCCCTATATATTTGAGAGAAGAGGCCTTTATCAAGCTAGGTTTAAATTTTTTTTTTTTTTTGGATATTACCTTCACTGTCTATGGCACCTTTTATTAAAATGTAGTTTCCCTGATTCTGTTGTTCCATTATATCCAATTTTTAGTGACCACGTTTTGGGGTTTTCTTGAGAAGTACTGGAGTGGTTTGCCATTTCCTTCTCCAGCTCATTTTACAGATCAAGAACCAAAGTAAACAGTGGTTAAGCAACTTTCCCAGGCTCACACAGTAAGTGTTTGAAGTCAGATTTGAACTCTTTCTCATACCAAGGCTAGTGTTTTATCCTCTATAAACCACCCAATTGTCCCTAGTTTTTCTATTACCTTCTTTAATTAGTTCTACTTTTGGTCTGTTTGAGATCATGATGGCTACTCCTGTCTGTTTCAGTTGAAGCATGACAAATTATCTCCTTATTTTACTTTGTGTCCTGTTTCAAGTGTCTGTCTTGTAAAAAACTTATTTGTTGAATTCTGGTTTCTAATCCATTTTACTCTCATCAGATACTGTTTCTTCCCTCTAGTTTCCTCTGTTTTTTCCTTCTGTTTTTATCCCTCCCTCCTCAAAATAGTCTCTTTTGTTTCTAACCACTATCTCCCTTATCTATCCTCCTTTTTATTATCTTCCTTTCCTCTTTCTCTTATCCCTTTTCTTTGGTATTTATTTTCCCGATGGGTAAGACAGATTTCTATACCAAACTCTGGAGAAAGAAAAGGAGAGAAATAGAGAGAAGGTAAATGTATGAATATGTATACGCATGTATTTGAACGCACGTACACACACACTTTTCTCTTTGAATCAATTACATTGAAATTAAGATTTAAATATTTCCCCTGCTATAATAAATTGCTCACCTTTTCAGTCATCTTTATGTGAGACAATTCTGCCTATTCTGCCCTTTCCTTGCCCTTTTTTATTCACTCCTCCCCTTACCCCAGATCATCCTTATATAATTGACCGTGCCTTCAGTCTAGGTAGACTGCTTCTGTTTTAATGATAAAGTTCTATTATCTTTCTATATAGCAATGTAAACAGTTAACTATTTAGTCTTTTATGATTTTTCTGTCTACCTTTTTGTATTTTCTTGAGTCTTGTGTTTGAATTTCAAAATTTCTATTTAGCTTTGGTCTTTTCCTCAGGAATGTTGGAAAGTCCTACATTTCATTAAATATTCATTTCCCCACCTTGTGAAAGATTATATTAAGTAAAGTTTGTTGAATTACTCTTGTTGTAATGCTAGCTCCTTTGCCCTTCTGAAATACATTACAAGTCCTTTATTATACAGAAACCATTAAATCTTGTATGATACTGACTGTGCTGTGGCACCATGATGTTTTAATTGTTTCTTTTTGGATTCTTGCAATATCTTCTTGACATGGAAGCTCTGGAATTGAGCTATAATATTCCTGGGAGCTTATCATTCTGGGATATCTTTCCAAAGATGATTGGTAAATTCTTCCAATTTCTAGCTTACCCTCTAGATCTTAACATACTGGGAGTGGTTTTTCTTGCTAATTTCTTGAAATAGAATGTGTAGGCTCTTTTTAAAAAATCTACCTTTGAAAGAAAGGTCGTTAAGTGATCTCTTTTTGATCCATTTTTTAGGTCAGCTGTTTTTCCACTGATGTATCTCACATTCTCTTCTATGAATTTTTATACTTCTTTTTCCATATAGCCCATTCCTGTTTTTTAAGAAATTCTTTTATTCAGTGAATGTTTGTGTCTTTTTACCATTAGGCCAATTCTATTTTTCTAATGTGTTAATTTCTTTAGTGTTTTTCTGTGCTTCTTTAAACTAAACTGCTAATTCTCTTTTTCAATTTTTTTTTTGCCAATTTGTCCTCTATACGGATTTTTAACTTCTTATGATAAGATTTTTATTCATCTTAAACTTAAATTCAACTTTAAAAAAGAAACATTTCCATGTACACAGCAGAACACAGGAAAGGATTCAATATAAAACAATAAATTTCCATTTCAAGAAAAGTTATATAATAAATGCCATGCATTTTTTTGAAGTTATCCAGATTTTGTTCCTTCTAGGTTTTTTTTGTGTTATACCCCACACGCTAACCATATCTATAAACATATACATATATGTAAAACTGTAATATATCCATTCCAATTTGTCTTCTTTTTGGAGGTAGTGGAGCATCATTTTTTAATTGGTCCAAGTCTTTCCATATTTTTCTAAATCAACCAGCTCTTCATTTCCTATACCACACAAGTATACCATCCTATCTGAGATTGTTTATGGAAATTTTCCCCAAAATTTTTGCATTCATTCTGTTCTTGGCTACACTGGTTTTATTTATACAAGAAAACTTTACTTAAAAAACAAACAAAAAAAAAACCACCCCAGAAATTACCCATTTTATACTTCAATAACATTTTCATCTTTAAGACCTGATACTGTTGAATATCATTCTTTTACATCTTTCTTTTTCACTAGTTTCTTTGAAAAACCTGACCTTTGTTCTTCCAAATGAACGTAATTTTTAAAAATCATATTAACTTTACCTACCCATGAACAATATTATCTCAATTACTGAAACCTGACTATATAAAATACTTTTTATGTTTATGTTCATGTAATTCCTTTGTTTGTTTTGACAAGTATATGTTTCGATTTTTCTGGATTGCTCTTCCCCTAGTTTTTCTTTGATCACTCTTATTTGATTTCTAAATCGCTTGATGTTTCTCATTGAAAAGGAATGGCTTTTTTAAAAAAAAATTTTATTTTTATAAAGCTCTAATATCTTTCTTTCATGAGAACCTGGATCTTCTCTATCTCTATAGTAGTTACCTATAGTTGGATTCTTTTTCCTTTGCCTACCCATTTTTATTTATTTTTAATCAGCTATTATAATAATCAGGTTCTAGCCCCAAGATATGGGAGATAATAGCCCAAGTCTCAGATCCCTCTTACTATTATTTTCTGGGTTCTGCCCCAGGGTCCAGCTTTGGGTATGTCTCACCACCCCTAGGCCATAGTTAGGGTTCCCAGCCAAGCTGTCTCACAAATAAATGCTCTTGCTTCCTGTGGTCCCTCTGTGGCTGAAAACTACAGCTACTTTTCTGCCCTGGAACTGAAACCCAGAACTCTATTCTTCTATGATTTAAGTGCTCTTTTCTGCCTGTGATTGAGGCCTCTTCCACTGTGCCTAATCACAAGTTCCTTTCCACTTAGGAACTGTGACTCCAAATTGTGTGGGGACAAGAGACTTGCCAGCAAAGGGTCCCCTCTTTCTGAGTAGTTGTCTAATCCACTTACCAGCTCTTGAAGCTGCTACTGCCTCTATTTGTTATAGCAACCTGTAGGGCCTGCCACTGGTGCTGTGTGCACTGTGGGCTAATGTCTACCCTGGTGTCATAGATTTTTCCTGCTGATGTCCTAAGTATCTTTAAATAGAGAAATTTCTTATCTTCACCTTCATTGGCCCTGCTGCTTCTAAATTCATTGTGAGGCATAATTTTAAAGTTGTTTGGAGGGGAATATTGGAAGAATTCAGCTGGATGGCTCTCTCTCCTCCATCATATTGGCTCTGCTCTCAAGAAGATATATTTATAAGGGAACTAGATAGTATAACTGTATGACTTTCTCCAATAGGTGTTTAGAGCATGTGAGTAGCAGCAGAGAAAATGGATAATAGTGATCATCAAGACCTGGCAAATAAGAATTTGAGAGAGTCCTGGTTTCAAGTATCTCTCTTCTCCAAATTATCTACTGACAGAAAGGCTTAAAAAGGCATAGTTCTGACTACATTACTATGTGGCTTTTTCTTCTGTCTAATAAAATACAAGTTATTTATATTATATTGATATTATAGTGCTAATAACCCAGTCTACTTTTCCAACCTTTTGTCACATTGCTCATTTGAATATTGTATTTTTTTTTAGCTAAATTAGATTACCAGCTATTTCTGATTCTAGTAGATCCTTCTCCATAGTATACCATATCCTATATTTATGAATAACTCTATGTTTTCATTTGTTGAAATTTTTTTTTCCTTTCAAGAAACAGCTCTGGTAATTTTTCCAATAATTCTTTCCAAACATTTATAGAATCTTAGATCTATGAGGCACATTATGTTCTAATGATATCTGCATAAGAATCTACTCTACTACAATCTTTCCCCTCCCTATCAAATTCTCACTCAGCCTTCACATGAAGAACACTAGTGAGGGAACCTAATACTTCTCCCCTAAGTTCACAGGAGCCATCTATACCTTTAAATCAGTCTAACTGTAAGAAAGTCATTCCTTAAATCTGTCTGTGAAACAAACATTGATTTTACTGTAGCATCCATGCTGAACAAATATAATCCTACACATGATAACTTGCAAATATCTAACCAGTGTCCTCTTATCTCTCTATATTAAATATACTCTAATTTCATTCCTTCTTGATATGATTTTAAGTATATTTCCTAGATGTATACTGAATTTCTCAGTTTCCATTTCCTAAAATGAGCTTTTCTGAACTATGTACAGTATTCCAGTGTTCTGAAAAGGCCAGAGTAAAATGGGAACATCATTTACTTGTTCCTTAATACTTCCTCTAACAATACAGCGTAAGAGTGCATTAACTCCTTTGTCTGCCACATTGTGCTATTTTAGCAGGTCTATTAAAATCTCCAGATTGTGAGGATCATTTTCTTCCTTAAAATTTTTGAAAGCATTTTCCCCTATATATCACATTCAAATTGATGATATGTATATATTTACATACATATGTTATGTCTCTTACTATCAAAGTATATATTTTTCTTTTGTTCACATACTTATATGTAAAGAATTTTTTGTTTATTCAATAAAATCTTTCCGAGAGGGAAATTGGTCAACAACTTCAAAAAATTATCATGAAAATACAATTGGGTAAGGGCAGCTAGGTGGAGCAGTGGATAGAGCACCAACCCTGAAGTCAGGAGGACCTGAGTTCAAATCTGGTCTCAGACACCTAACATTCCCTAGCTGTGTGACCCTGGGCAAGTCACTTAACCTCAATTGCCTCAGCAAAAAGCAAAAAAAAAAAAAAAACAATTGGGTAAGAGGAAAACTTAAACCTGGGGGGCAGCTAGGTGGCACAGTGCATGGAGCACCAGCCCTAAAGTCAGGAACTCCTCAGTTCAAATCTGGTCTCAGACACTTAACACTGCCTAGCTGTGTGACCTTGGACAAGTCACTTAACCCCAATTGTCTCTGCAAAAACCAAAAACAAAACAAAAAACTAAAACCTAAGTGACAACTTAGTTTCAACATGTGACAAATATTTTAATGACCCAATTAAACAAAAAGGTGTTAAAAAAAAAGTTTTGATTTATGATGTCCCTAAAATACACATGATGGTATTCAGATATGAGAGCTAATTTGTTTACTTTTCTGGTCACACTGTAGCAATGCTACTGCTTTCCTTTGCCAAGTAAAATCTATTTTCTTCACTTTCTATGTAGGAGAAAAAAATGAGGCTATAAAAAGACAGATTAATCTGCAGATCTGCTTTGTAGAAAACAGACCTGAAACAATGTATAAAATGAGGGAGAGAAAACTCACAAAAACCAGTATTTCACTTCATAAGTTTACATGACATGAAAAAAAAAAAAAAAAAGTACTAAATAAATGGTTGTATTACATTGATGACCAGAAAAAGTAAAATTCAGCTCCTAATCTTTTACATTTCTTTCAGTTACCCATGAACACTGTTCAATAAAGAAACTGTGTTGTAAACTCTTCTGATCTTGGTCATTTAAAAAATAGATTTTAATATGCTACAAAATTTTAATATGGCATAAAATAACTATTTTAATTGCTAAGAATTTTTTTTAAAAAAAATTCTTTCAATGAACCAACAAACATTTATAAATCCCTACTATGTGCCAGCCACTGCTCTAGGTATTAGAGATTATGGAGAGAAAGTGAAACAAAAAGCCTTTGCCTACAAAGAGCTTAAATTATATTTGGAAGAGAACATATATGTATGTAAATTTATGCAAAAAACAAGATAATTTTTTGGAGGAAAGTAATAGCAGTTGGGTAGGGGGAGAATGAGGGAAAGGGTCTTAAAATTGAGAAAATTTCTCATAATAATAATGCCAAAGAATTAAGCATAAAGTAGGTTTGATTATATAAACTCAGTAATACTCATCAAAAATGAGTTACTTAACAGATGCCTCACTTGACTTCATTTTTTTTTTTGTGGGGGGAGGTTCACAATTCAATTTAGAGAAAAGGCTAAGAGTTTTAAAGTGTTCCAAGGAACAATAGAATACATAATAATAAAATTTATCATACTGAAAAGCTCAGCACATAATACTCTGAAGTATTAATATATGTTACTGATGAAGGCAGAAATTGATGAAAAAAAACATGAAAAACTTTCAGCAACTGAGAGTAATTTAGACAACAAAAACAAATTTGAAATACTTAAGAAGTCTAATCAATGCAATGACTATCCCTGATTTCAGAAAACATATATGGTATACTGTTCATACTAGGAGAAAGGCCTAGAAGTAATACAGACTAGAAATGCAAATTGAGACATACATTATATTTTGGACGTGGCCAAATTATGACTGTTTCGAGTAATTTGCCAATTTTTAAAGTTTTTTTTTTTTTTTTTTTTAAATAAAGGAGAACTGGAGAAGAGGACCAGCCATAATGATGATCATCAACAACAAAAACAAGAGTAAAGAGGGTTATTACAGAATTTGTCTTAAATGGAAAGAACAGGAGTAAGGAAGTTCACAGAGAGATACAAACTGGTGTTTTGTTACTAATGGCTGACCTGATATGTAAATCTGAAAAGCTATATTGTAATGGAGATGAACTGTTTCATAGGCAATTCTCTTTTTCTTTTCTATGTATATGAAAACTCAGGTTTGAAAAGAGTAGAATAAAACTTAAAATGTTATATTAAAAACAATCCTAGATCAGTTGAAAACAGACATTGATTAATGATGGACATGATTATGACAAGATATACATTTTAATATAGTGCTATATACTAATATAATACTAAAAATGTATAGAAATACTGCTCTGGTATAAAAATATTAAAACTTCTTAATATTATATATGTTTATTCTTCAAACTAAGAACTTAAAGGACTATTTATAGAAATAAAGGAAAAGTTAACTGAGGAAAAGGTCATTATTTAAATACAGGCTTCACCAATACAATAAAAATAATTCTCCTGAAATCCATTTACATATTTTGTGCCATACCAATCACACATTAGGTTACTTTACAGAACTAGAGACAATAAAAATCATTTGGATTAACAAAAGTTCAATAATTTGGAGGGAAATGATAGAATAAATGTAAGAATAAGGGCATCTAAGAAGGTCAGATTTCAAACTTCATTACAAAGCAGTAATCATCCTAATTATTTGATACTGTTTAAAAAACAGATCATCAGAATGACACACTACAAGACTTCAAAACAAAAACACACAGTCATCCACTGTTTGATACATCTCAGAATATAACCATGTGAAGGAAAGGTCTATCTATTCAATAAGAACAGTTGGGAAAATTCAAAAGTAGATTTGTATAAAAATATGTGACCCAAATTCCATCAAAAAACAAAAAAGGATGAAAGGCAATATCCCTGACTGAAAAGATAAATAGGCAAAGAACTGTTAAAAAAATGTAAAATATAAAAAAAAAAATTAAAACAATTCTTAAGTTTTAATCACCAAAGATGATGAAACGTAGAAATAGTGTTAAAGGGGAAATAGGATGTTACGCAGCCAGTAAAGCTAGTAATTAGTGAAACCATTTGAGGAAATATTCAAAAGTTAGTAAAATTTCCACATACTAATCTAACAATCTAATTGAAGGATATATATCCCACATAAGTAAAGGACAAAGAGAAAGCGTCCAAACATAACACCATATTCATTGCAATATTCTTTATAGTTGCCCCCCCCCCAAAAAAACATTGATAAAGTGGCTTAACTGGTGAATAGTTTAAAAAAATGAAATACTACTGTGTCTTATAAAACAATGAACATGTAGGAATTTAGACACATATGGCAAAACTTGTATGAAATGACAGAGTGAAGCAAATGGAACAGAACAGGTATAACTATAACAACATAAATGATAATAATCAAGCTGTAAGTACCAAGATTATGCAAACGTCTAGTTTTTGTTCTACAGAGCTGATGGTGAAGCACATTTTCTTTCTCAGCAGAAAAGCTGTGTATGATGGATATGGAATGTTTATGTGTTGTAAGACATAATGGTTACATTAGCTAGTTTTATTTAACTGTCATGGGAGGGGCTAATTGGAAAGGAATATATATAAATATATATACATAAAAAACATATATATATAAAAACAATAAAGATCAATAAAACATTTTATAATATAAAGAAAAGGATAATGGTATCAATTAGGGTTTCTTTTCTTTGTTTTTTTGAGGATAAAGGGACCTTAGATATCATCTAGTCCAACTCATTTATTTTACAGATGAATCAATAGGCTAAATCAAACTGATTTGCCCATGTAACACAAATTTACAGGAAGCATCAAGGGGAGTCAGTATAGTATTTTTTCTCACATTATACCATATTAGACTCTCAAATTAAAGAACTGGGTACACAAAAGTATTATTTATACTCACAAACATCTGGTCTCTATGAAGAGGATATTAAAATCATGCTGCATTTATTGGTATGTAATTATGGGAAGTTTTATTTGGAATAGTAAAAAAAAAAAATTAAAAAAAAATCAGTACTAGACTTACCTATGTGGACAACCTTGGCAAATCTTCTGATCAGCAAAGGAACCTCCTAAGACTTTACTTAGCATAGCAGGATGTCCCAATGCTTTCAAAGCTTCATCTAAACTATCCACCAAAGAATTAAAAAATTCTAATGCATCATGTTGTTCACGTAGGTTAACAGGTTCACCCCATAGCCTAATTTTAAACAAAATAAAAAGAAAACATTATTTGACACAATGTTATATAGGAAAAAAGTTAACATAACAGGGACTACTTACTTATAAAAGATGTGTATCAATGTTACCTAAGTTTAAGTGGGTAACACTACCCTGTAATTAATAATTAGCCCATATAAACATTCTTCACAAGATATAAATCTTTTATTATTATATCTTGTGAAGAATTTTACTTATAATCTAATGTTGACACAATCCTGTTATGTGTAAATATAACATTTCCTCCAAACTCAAGGAACTCATTAAATAGGATCTTGCTCTATGGGACAACAAATGAGTCTGCTAAATTCCAAGAATGTTTCTGTCTTTATTTACAAAGTACCTAGATGAAAGTATAGGTGTATCTTATTTTACCAACAGGAATCCTCCTTCAAATCTGCATATTAAAAAAAAATAATATTCACAAATTTCCAGCATAGTTCATTATAAAAGTCATGGGGAAAATCTTTTAAAGACACTATTTGTGAAAGAAAGGGCCTAATTTGTTCTTTCTTTTAGGGAGAAAGAGGAGGAAGGAACATCTACTTGCAAATGTCTAGCAGATATGGCACCTATGTGGCTATAAAATATTAATTCAAAAGTGAAATTAGGATTGTATATCTCTAGATTTGGAAATTATCTGAAGAGAGATCAATAAAATTATGAGATAGAGTGAAAAGAGGGCCCAATAAAAGCTTGGAGTATACTCATGGTAGGAAAGAGTATAAAAATATCATGTCATAAAAATATAAGAACAAATTATCCAGAAGAAAAGGGCAGTCAACAGTATCAAAGACTAGAGAAGGACAAAAACTAAAAATAGGCTCTAAGCTTTGGCAAATAAGAATTCTTGGTAATCTTAAAGAGGAGAGGTTTAGTGATAGAATTTGCTATGAGAAGGAACAGGATGACAACTTGAGTGAGGAATGATAAAGGAAAGGATGATATCTAGGCATGTCTGTGGAACAGAAGGAAGCAGCAGACAGGGAGAGGCTGAAAATGAGAGAATGGGGAGAGAATGAAAGGAGATGGAGAGGGAAGAGCAAATGGGGATATGAGGAAGATAGGAAAAGGGAAAACTTGGGGAAGGGGAGAGACAAGAAATATAGAAAGGAAAGAGAGAGAGCTGAGAGAGAGCTGGAACTATCTGAGAGCTCCTGATCCAAATGGATGTAAGAGAACAAGTAAAAGAAATGGTCTTGATAAAGGAGGAAAGATATGTCTTTGTCACAAAAAGGGAGATATTAAACAAGTTTTGAGGAAAGGAATAAAGAAGAGGAAGCTCACAATGGATGACAGTAGAAAGAGTAATGAATGTGGAGTAAGGATCTGGGTTTGAATCTTGCTATGGCCACTTACTACTAGGGAGATCTTGGGCAAGTCACTTCATTTCTCTGGGCCTCAGTTTCCTCATCTGCAAAATAAGAGGATTTGACTAGATGGCCTCTAAAGTCTCTAAGTTTTAAATCTAGAAGTGGTTATTGTTTCTATTTTCTGGGTAAAATAAGAGGCCAAGTCTGCTGAAAGCACATGAAGGGGGTTGATATGTTTATGTGTGTGGATGATATGCATCCTTGGAGGAAAAAAGAGACCTGCAACAGCTGCCACAAGGAATCTGATTGATTAATTATGGAGAGATGAAGGGACTGTTATGTAGGAGTGAGGATCAGCTGAGATTAAAAATATTTTAGAGCACCTACGTGTAATAGGTATTTGACTTCCTCCAGTGACTTTTGGGAGTACATCTATTACAGTGGAGGTGAATGGGGGAAGTGACCCAGACTTGGGGTAGGAAAGGCATTAACAGGACCAGGAAAGGGTGCTTGGGATTTGAAAGTTAAAGAGTAAAAGCTGAAATGGTTATTAACTAGAGCACCAAATCTCTGAAGTAAAAAAAAAAAAAGGCCAGAACACAGGCGAGAGACAGAAATACAAGAAGGGTATAAAGGGATAGGTCATGATGAGGATAATGAACAGGTGCAAATAAAGAGAGGGAGAGGGAGAGTGGGATGTGGACAAAAGATAAAAAGAATTTGAAAGTTCTGGTTAATGGAGATAAAAACCACTTACCTATGGGAAATGGTTAGATTAAGGGTAGATCTATTCTTATGTATGATTCAAATGGAGTGAAAATGCAGGTTATGTGAATTGGATTAAAAGAGTAAAAAGGCTAGAATGCTGGAGGGGAAAATCAACACATACAATGCAGTCCCCTAAATATGAGGTGAAGGGATAAGATGAAGAATAGAACTATGAGCCAGATTCCTCCAATAAAATTCAAGACAACAATTAGAAAATAAGAATGCACATGTTTACATTCGAAATTAAGTGTTGTAAGAGTTCAGAGAAAGGAAGTAACCATGTAGCTTTGAGTAACATTTAATAAAGACTTCAAGAGACAATGAGATGTAGGGATTGGGGAAGGCAAAGTAAAAGTAGCATTATCATAAAGGTATGAATGAGCTAAATAAATGTTCAGTGATACAAACAACTACCTAAAATGGAGCTAAGTGTTATTTAGGAGGAAAATAGAACTGAAAGCTAGATAGATGGAGTTTGTTAGAAGATGGGAAAAAGAGTATCTTTCTTTAAATTCCCAAATGAGAACTACTCTGATTTTTTTTTTTTTTGATCACCTGTATTGTACTTCCCTAAAAGAGAGTAAAGGGACATGGGCAGAGAACTGGATCTCTGAGGATCAAGTGATATGGAGAACACTTGGATGGGGAAATTTCATCTATTAATGCAGACTGACACTTTCTCTGTAACAGTCTCACCCTATTTGTGTCAGAGAGAGGATCTGAATCCTGAAGCTACTATACTTCACTGATATCACTTTGTTAATTAAAAGCAGATAGAAATTAGTAATGACCAGATGCAAGTAAGATGTCTATGGACTTTTTCATTCTAAAAACAAATATGAAGTAATGATATATCTTTCTCTGAGAGACAGAAATCTCTTTTAAAATTCTATGATTGAGGTATCTAGGTGGCACAGTGAATAGAGTACCAGCCCTGAAGTCAGGAGGACCTGAATTCAAATCTGGTCTCAGACACTTAACACATCCTATCTGTGTGACTGTAGGCAAGTCATTTAACTTCAATTGCCTCAGCAAAAAAAAAAAAAAAAAAAAAAGTAACACCCTATGATTACCATTTCCATTACTTCAAGACTAACTCTGCCTGAAAGTGAGATTAATTTTAAGGATAATCTAATATGTTTCAAATAAGTAATAGACAACCCTATTTCTAAAACTGTGATTTGCCACCCCATGTGGAGCCTCATGACTGAATGTGAGGGTTGCATAATTATGAATTGAGATTAAAAGAGTAAAAAGGCTAGGATGTTGGAGGGGAAAATCAACACATACAATGTGTTTCCTTTGTATATCTCTCTTATATACCTCTAAGATACTCAGGTCACACAAAAATTTGTCAGGTGAAAAGTGGTTGTGAATAGAAAAAGTTTAAGAAGCCCTGATATACAACAAATTCTTTAAAATTTAGTTAAGTACTTTCATAACACTCAATTATTAATTATTTTAATTTTAAACTAACTGTTACTTACCTAAATTGTTTCCAAAATCCTCTTGGTACGTAATATTGCAATCTAGAAGCCGCTAAATGACCAAAAATGACCTGAAGATGTCTTAAAACACCAATATTGTATTCTTTTCTGTCTTCAGTTTTATTCAAAGCTGGTTTGTCTTCATATTGATGAGGATATCCAAATACATCATCTCGAGGATCAACATTACTCTAAAAAAATAAATAAATAAAAATCAAGCATATTAAAAAATGTAAAAATGTTATGTAGTATCTCAAAAATATTTTAATTAGTTCAAGCACATTCACTACTTATATTTTACATTTTTATTATACTCCTTACTTTTGAAGCAACTTAATTTTATTTTATTTTTTTAATTTTTAAAATTTTTAAAAATTTTCATTTTTTTAATTTTTAATTTTATTTGCATAACATATGTGTGGGTAATTCTTCAACATTAACCCTTACATAGCTTTCTGTTACAAATTTTTCCCCCCCAACTCCCCACCCCTCCCCTAGATGGCAGGATATCCACTACATGTTAATTATGTTAAAATATTGGTAAATCGAATATATGTATACATATTTCCAAACTTATCATTGTTGTGCAAGAAAAATCGTGTCTACAAGAAAGACATATCAGATAAAGTAAACACAATGTAAGCAAACATCAATCAAGGAGTATGAGAATGTTATGTTGTGGTCCCCATTTCACATCCCTCTCTCTCTCTGGGTGTATATGGCTTTCTTCAGTGAACAATTGGAGGTGGTTTGAAACTTTTCATTGTTGAAGAGAGCCATGTCCATCAGAATTGATCGTCATATAGTACTGTTGAGCAACTTAATTTTATAAGGGTACAATGTACAAAAAAAGGGGAAAAAGGCAATCAAATACAATGGACATAAATCTAATTTCTAGTTCTGACACTGAAGTTTGATGCAGTAAGAAATGATGAGTATTAGAAAGAGAAACAAGAAAAGATCTGTATTAATTGGTACAAAGTACCAATAATAAATTTAGGATTTATAATAGAATATAAACAAATAAATAGAACCCTCCCAAAAAAGCAATATAAATGAAAAGTTCACTAAAAGAAAATAAAGTATCATTGAAAAAAACAGTTAAATAGTATGGGAGGACAGATAATGAAATAATTCTCTTCTTTTAGAAGAGAATTAAGGAGGAAGAGGTTTCATTTTGGAAGAACAGAATTTTTAGAAACAACTAAAATGAAAAAACAAAAACAAAAACCATCAGCATCAATAAAATTGATGACAACAACAATGGGGAAAGTACTTTCAGCTATAAATCATGTGACTATCTCTTTCATTCTCTCCACTGTTCCTAAAAAGAATTCTTATATGCCTCTGAATCTGAACTGTGAATGCTTGGTAAGAAAACTGTATATTGACTAGAAGCCCTCCTATTTAAGATCTTGATGTTATTCTTGCCATGACAAAGACACATAGCTTCTCTATTCAAAGAATAAAACTAAAGTATGGCTCCTAAGGACAATCTTTGAGGGCAAATAGTGCACAGATAAGCATAAACTAATGAAGTAGATTATCAAAACAACAAGAATAAAAAAATCATTTAAATCATACTATTTACATTCTTAAATATGAAGTCTAAACAGTAAGTCTACTCTGTTTAACACATTAATTTCTAACACTATTATTTTCTTGTCTCTTGATATGTACTGGCTGTGTGACTCTGGAAACATCACTTTCTCAATGCTCTAGGCAACTCTCTAAGTTGCAGAGGATTTGTTATCCTTCACTGGAAGGGGAATTTCCTTCTCTGGGAATTCTCCCACCAACAAAACCACAGGCCTATTCCTCATTCTATTTCTGTTAATATTAAATAATGTACAACTAACCACAAAAGTAGTAACTGTTAAAGCAAGTCAAAAAACTCATGAAGAAAGCATGATAAAAATTTCAATAACATTTTAGTCTGTACTACTGTCATCTGTGTGCCATGAGTGTTGGGATCCTGTCTGAAAACTGAGAACAACCACAAATCATATGGAAAAACTCAAAATCCTAAAGTAGAAGTACCAAACTGAATTCAATTCAACACGCATTTTATTAAGTACCTCTTATGCATGAGGCTTTGTGGGAAGGGCCAGGGATACAAAATTTTAAAAAATAGCCCCTCAGGTCTGAAGCACAACAGAAAGCATGCTGGATCTGGAGTCTAGAAACCTGAGTTCAAATTCAATTTTAGATACTTACTGTGCGACTTTGGGCAAGTCAGTTCAATCTTTGTCTGCCTCAGTTTCCTGAACTTTAAATGTGGATAATAATACCACCTATTTTCCAGGTGTATTACACGTGTGAAATTAGATAATGCTTGAAAAGAGCCTTGCAAATTTTAAAGTGCCATAGTATCATTATTAGCATTAGTACTAGATAAATATATGCTCATGAACACAAATATAGAATGATGAAATAAAATTTACCTCATTGTCTTGCTTCTCATCTCCAGACATATCGTCATCTACATCACTGCCAGTGCCCTCTATTGCAAGAATACCATTTCTGATGGCAGGAATCATGTACAGCTGCTGGATCACTGAATTCATATAACAAGTAGCACCAGCATTTTTCAGGCCAACAAATCCCTTTGGTGGGCGAGGTCCAACAGGTGGCAGATATTCCCATTCCGTAAGTGCTTCACAAGCTGAGAATGATTAAAAAAAAGTAGTCACAAAATGACCAGAGTTCTATTGTTATTAGGAAATTCTAACACATTAAACTGAGAGAAGCTATAATATCATCTTAGCTTTATAGAATGTTTTATGGTTTTCAATGTGTTTTCATAAATGTTTTCATTTGATGTTTATAAGAATCCTATGAGGTATTTTCTCATTTTTACAGATCACCTCTGCATTTGACTTTCCCTAAATAGCTTCTTCAAGGTTACAGGGCTACTCATAAGTTCTCCTGACATCCTTAGGCATTATCTGAGTGCAGATCTGTTTTGCCTGTTACATCTAATGGTCAATGCTGCATGTTATCTATTACATAAATTTGAAGGTCAGTGCCCATCTATGACTTCCTTTTACTAACCGACTTGGAATAATGAATTTTTTAGGGAGTGCTATATATACTATATGGCTTCATTATAATATAATAGCAATGTCATCACAGAATTTCAAATCTTAGAAACCATTCTATTTCAATCATTTATGAACATAAATCCCCTCTACAGATATTCTAAGGGCAAATATATGTAATCCATTGAGCTCACATAACCACATCCCCAGTAAACAAAATATAAATAACACACAACTTCCTGGAATCAGGGCCAGGAAATCTTTCTGACAATTTCACCTCTGAAAATGTACAAAAAGCTGAGGGTTTAAAAGGAAGAGATAATTTAGATTTAATTCTAATTAGTAAAGAAGAAAAGAGTTTTGATTTTGAAACAATAGAATCCATTCAAGAAAGGCACGATATCATTTTAAGTGCAAATACAGTCAAAGAAGGGGAATGTACTCTAAACTTGAGGAAAGTAGATTTTTTTTTAGTTCCAAGAAATGAGACATGCTCGAAAGTGATGAGATAGTCTGAAAAATGATATTCTGACAACTCTATTAAGAATAGAGCTAATGGGAAAAAAAAGGAGAAAAAGACCAAAATGCCTTCAAAGAGTCTTCTCTGATGAGTTCAGATTTTAAAAGAACAGATACAAAATATGGAAGGGAAATTAAAAAAAAAATTAAAAAACAATAAAAATGGTCCCTCCCACAATAAGAATAAAAAGAACTTTAAAAAAAAGTTTATGTCTAGAAGAATAAAAGTAATGGTTCAAAACCCAGAGGCATCATGCCATAATAGATCGAGTTATTTACATTAAGAGCCAGGAAGAACTGGGTTCAAGTTATACCTCTAACAAATACTATGTGATTCTTTGGCAAATCACTTAAAGCCTTCAAATGAAATTCTTTTAAAGAGACAGAAATACAGACAAAAAGAAACACACATGTAAATTCCCATCACTGTTAATATCAAAGAATCTTATCCTACTTGTGCTTCATCTTGTAAATGTTCATTTTTGACAGTTATCAGACCTGACAATTCATCTAGAGTGTCCACAAATCAATACAGAACACTGTAAGACTATTATTCTTCACTGCCTATGAAACCTAAAATTGAATTAATTTTTTTGATAATTACTACTGACTCACTGAACTTGGAAATGAACCCTCAAATCTTTTTTCCCCCTCACTGCACTGCTGATTAATTGCATCTTACTTATCTCATTTTCTTACAACTGTTAGGTTGTTACTTTTGTTTGTTTTGTGTTTCCTTAAAATTTGAGTGCCTCACTTGACTCTTAGATATTGGACTATGTTCCCATGAATGAAAGTTGTCTTTTTTGTTTTTTTAAAAAACCAAAGCAGCCTGGCATATTCTTTGTCAAATGCTATACAAAGAAAAGCAAAAACAATATCTACTCTCATGGAGCTTACATTAAATGGGGAAACAACATGTAGATAAATAGGTACATTAAAGATATATACAGAAGTATATATAATACAAGATTATATATATAGAGTATACAAAAGGCAACCTTAGTTGCTTAGTTGTAGCTGTTAGGGAGACCAAGACCACCTACAGAAACTATCATTTGAGCTAATTATTGAAGGAAGCCATGAATTCCAAGAGGCAAGAGGGGACTTCTGGGGGTGAAGCAAAGATGGCGGCGTAAAGCCAGTATGCTGATCCAGCTCTCCCAGTTTCCCTTGAAAATCACAAGAAACCAACTCTATGAACAAAGTCTGATGGAATGAAATAATTCTCCAGCTCGAGATAGATTGGAAAAACTTCACAAAAGGTCAATCTCACTGGCTGAAAAGGGTTTATCCTAGGTCAGAGGAACTCTGGGAAAAGCCAGTGAAAGGGTCTAAATCACAGTCATCCTTGGGGCAGTTTCCAATACAGAGCAGGCAAAGCTATTGCCTGCAAACACAAAGGGGCACTGTGCTCAAAGCCAAAGCTCAGAGCTGCAAAGGAAGTCTGTGGCAGTGCCCCCTATACCCCAGGAGCAGAGCTGTACCTTAAAAATAAAGAGGCAGAAAGGCAGGAGGGGGAATGGGTACTACACAAAGCTATAAAGATGGAACAAGGAACATAGTGTGAGACACAAGTAGGCCAGGATATCTACGGAACTCATGAATAGGAGTAAAGTTTAAGACTGGAAAGGTGGGAAAGGGATAGATACCCAAAGGATTTTCAATGACAAGGAGTCTATATCTGATCTTAAAGGTAATAAAAAGCTCAGTTTTCCTGAGCTGGGGAAGACAAATTCAACCTGAGGCTTTGGGAAAATCACACTGGCAACTTATGGAGGATGAATTAAGATGGTGAAAGACTTAATGTAAGTTTACAATATTATGATAGTACTGGAGATGAGAACCCAGTAGCTGTGTGAGTAGAGAAGGAAATGAAAAACATTCTGAAAGTAAAAATAAGAATCAGCAACTGGAGTTGAAAGTGACATGGAACCTGTGAACCTAGATGGCCTGGAGGACACTGAGGAAGAGGATGAAAAGAAGGAGAGAAGGGAATAATAATAATGATGATGATGATAATAATAGTTAGCATGTCTCTCCCATTCTGGGCTAGACACTGTACCAAGTACTTTATAATTACTATCTCATTTGATCCTCACAACAATCCAGGGAATTAGGTGCTACCTCAGATATAAAAGTAACCTGTCACACAGCTATTAAGGACTGGAGACAGATTTCATGGAATTCAGATATTCCTGACTCTAGGGCCAGCACATTATCTACCATGTCACCAAACTGCCAGGAATAACATTATCTTGGACATACCGTGTTTCAAAGACTCAATAGGTAGTTGGTGATGCAGGACTGGATTTCAGAGCAATCAACATAAAGATCTGGGAATGATCAACATGAAGATAAATTGATACTATAGGAGTTAATGTGGTCACCAAGTAAGAAAATATAAAAAGAAAAAAAAAGCCCAGGACAGATCCATAGGAGATACTCACAATTGATGGGCATAACACAAATGAAGAGCCAAGAAATTTAATTGAAAAGTTATAACCAAACAGTATAAGACAGAAGGAGCACTGAAGAATATCCAGGCAGAGAAAAGTGATTACTGGTGTCACATGAGAAGTAAAAAAAGATATGAAGTGATAAAAGTCTATTGGATCAGAACACATCAATACCAATGGAAACTTTTGGAGATGACTATTGCAATTCAGTGATGAGGTTGGACAGAGGGCTGAGAAAAGAGTGAGAGGGCAGAAGACACTACTTTTAAGATGTTCAGCTGAGAAGGAAAAGGAGAAGAAAAGAAAAATGACAGCTAGTACAGATGACAGAGTCAAGAGAGGAAATATTAAGGGTGAGGAAGAACTGGTGATGTTGGAAAGCAACAGGGAAGGAACCAGCTCATAAGAAGAGATAAGGAGATCATTTTGGGGTCTGATTGGCATAGAAGCTGGGATCAAGAGACTGGTCTTTGCAAGGACTACATCTTGATTAGAGACTTGGAGTGAAGGAAGAAATGAAAAAGTAAGGCATGTGAGATGAGAAGAGAAGAGAGCTTTCAGGGAATGATTTTATTTCTAGGGGCCTTAATTCCATTGAGACTGCTGATCTCTTTCAAAGAATGCTTTTTCAACTGAGGAAGAAAACTAGGGGTAGAATGGAAGGATGGAAGAGAAATGAGAAGTTCTGGATAGCTGCTGTGGTAAGTGGGATAGAGAATCCATTAAGGAGTAGAAAAAAGGCCTTACTGCACTGAAGTTCTAGTTGACATTAGAAAACATAAATCTGGAGTGGATCCAATCAACATGATTAGTGACTTCTTATACAGCTCCATCTGCATGCTAGTGAATGAAAGTAAAGTAGAAAAATGACAGGAGTCATTCAAGGTTGGGCTTTGGGAAGGAATAATAAGAAATTATACAAAAGAATAAGGGATTGGAAAAGAGTGGAAAACGGAGTTTGTAGAGAGGCAGTGAGGTAGCTCAATGGATAGAAAGCTGGATTGAGGAAGAACTGAGTTCAAATCCAGCATCAGGCACTAGCTGTATAACCCAGAGCAAGTCCCTTAAAGTTTGCTTGCCTTAATCCACCAGAGAAGAAAATGGCAAGCCACTCCAGTAGCTTGCCAAGAAAATCCCATGGACAGCACTGGTGTAATATTTTGTTCAGAGGAGTCATGAAAGTTAGACATGAATGAACAACAAGACTTTGTAGAATCAAATATCAAGAAAATGAAAATGGGAAGGAAGGCATGTGTAGCACGAGTAAGTATCATGACCTGGGAAAATATTGAAGATTTGAAAGATTTGAGGTGATGGTAAAGACAAAAAAAAAAAAAACAGGATAGAGCATAGGAAAACATTGTAACAGATGGAATCACAAAAGATTCTGATCAGATAAGAAAATTTCAAAGTTGATGTACATGAAAATGTGGTATCATGGGGGCAGCTAGGTGGCGCAGTGGATAGAGCACCAGCCTGAAGTCAGGACGACCTGGGTTCAAATCTGGTCTCAGACACTTAACATTCCCTAGCTGTGTGACCCTGGGCAAGTCACTTAACCTCAATTGCCTCAGCAAAAAGCAAAAAAAAAAAAAAAAAAAAAAAAAAAAAAAAAAAAAAAAAAAAAAAAGGTGGTATCTGTTTGGATAGCAACATCAAAAGTATTGGATAAGGGAGGCAGAGTAGACAAAGAGATCCTGAGAAATAAGTGCAGTAAAAAACTGGAAAGAGTAATCTATTTGAGAGAATGTTAAAATATATGCTGATATACTGAGGGCTGAGAGACCATGAAGGAGGCATAATTTCAGAGGGAAGAATGAAGACTAATGGGAAGAAGTAAAAATGAAGCAATCTGACTCAATAACAAGAAAAACTATGGAGCCAGTAAAATGTAAAAAGTTGACTGATTTATGAGATGACTAAATTTGTTTATGAAGAGAATGGATGCTTATGTATTAGGGATACTCCATAAGAAATTCCTTTAACAGATAACCAATAGGACTAGATGATACCTAAACTTCCGTCTAGCACCAAGTCTAACCATTTGAATTGTAGGACCTAGAAGTTGTGTGAAGGAGGCTTGAAGAGAAGCCTCAGGATTTTTCCTATATTCATGCGGTGAAAAATAAAGAAGCTTTAATGTTTTGAATTTAAGGCACATATTCTGCCTACTCAGGTTTCTTTTTGGCTTATTTAAGATTACTGCCATATTCCAAATAGATGAAATGTTATTAATGTCAAATGATTACTGCTATTAAAACTACCAATTATCTGTAATATGAAAATGTAAGCATTTAATATTAAAAAATTGAAAACTTTGAGTAAATTTTTCTGTTTCAAAGTTCTTAGCATAATGGTAGTAATTATGCATATTTACTACAAATTTTTTCAACAGGGAAATCAACAAGGTACCATTGTGAAAAACATCTTCAATAAAATAACCAATGATTTAAAGATATTACGTACTAGTTATTGCTGTACCTATGTAATACATCTCTGTCAATGTATCCACTATCTGTTTGAGATTTCTCACACAACCAACAGCTAATGCTACAAGCAACTCAAAACCAGCATTGATGGTAGCTGGTGAACTGCAGACTGGTATGGCCTGCTCAGCTGGCAGTTCTCCATTTCTCATATATTGTAAGTAAACATTAGATGCAGGAAAGATGAAGTCATCAATCAATTCCTGAAAAGTTAAAAAAAAAAAAAAAGAAAAAAGAAATTTATTAATAAGTGAAGTGAAGGAAACTAATAAATATTTTTAAAAAGAAATTATCTTTTTTAAGATTTAAAGATTATGTATCACTTAGGACATCATCATAGCAACTAACATTTATTTCAAAGTTGTCAAAATATTGTGAGGAAATGAGTGATATCATTATTACTATCATTTTACAGATGAAGAAACTGAAGTTCAGGGACTTACCTTTGAACACAATGGAAGTATCTGTAAGAATCAGGCTTTGAACCTTGTTCTTCAGGTTCCAAGTCTAGCAGTTTATGTACCAATTCAAAATACAATTTTTGTTCTATTTCAAAGCACTGATAATTGCTTTTTATTTTTATATGGAGGGATATTTTGTAGACATTACTATATCAAATATTTCTAAAATAATTTCATTTTAAAAAATATTAAACTCCAAATTAATTTCTCTTTATTTTCTAGATATTCTTAAATAAGATATAAAGTGATAAAAACATATAGTTGAAAGGTAAGTGTATAAATTTGTATGTACAAAATCTCCCAAATAAGCACAGTATCCTTGCTTCAAACAATAAATCAACAAGCACTTAAGTACCTATTTGCCAGGCAATGTGTATTAGCCAACATAAAAGTGATATTGCCAATGTCCTAAGAAATTACTAGTATGTTCACAGATGATAAATAAAAATATAATTTAAAAATGTAGCTAGCGTGAAGTGCATTAAGAATATAAGATATCAGGAAAGACCTCCTAAAGGAGGTGGTATTTGCAGTAAGGTTTAAAGGAAGTTGTTAAAAAGCTGCCCCCAAGAGGCATAATTGAGGAGAAAAACATTACAGACATTCCAGCCTGTACAAACAGGAGTATGGAAGAAGGCGCTGTTGTGGGGAGAACACCAAGATGCCAGTTTGGCAAGATCATAAAGAATAAAAAGGAAAATAATGTATATATAACAAAACTAGACTGGGGGGTGGGGAAGTCAGGTTATAAAGGAATTCAAATGCCAAAACAGAAATAACTAAAATTGGTCATAGAGGTTATGGTGCAGGGCAGAAACACATACAGAACTGTGTATTAGGACTGTACAGTAGAAAGATTGGAGAAAAGTTGACATTTGCAGTGGGGACATGAAGGGGTGACAAGGGCCTAAATTAGGCTAGTGGCCATGTAAGTAGAGATGGTTCAGATGAGAGGTGGAAATGATAAGACTTAGCAAACAATTACATATGGGGGGAGAAGAGGAGAGGAAAAGTGAAAAGTTGGGGATAATTTTATGGCCATGAATCTGAGTGATCAGAAGGATGAGTATGACCTTGACCAAAAGCAAGAGATTCATAGGAGGGTATGTTTGGGGAAGAAGTGTTAAGTTCTACTTGAGTTACCTATGCATATGCAGTGTGAGAAGTATCCAATAAGCAGTTGGTGATGTGTAGACTCAAGTAAGAGACAAGCGAGAGGAACTCAAATAAGAGACACTAGAGATTGATATGTAGAACAGGAAGTCACCTTCTTGGAGATGGATTGGATTTATAGAAGCTAATAATGTCAACAAAAGAAAGTAGAAAGAGAGAAGATAAAACAGTATTTTGTAGATAAGAGTAGTCAAAAGTGGAAGAAATCTGGAAGAAAGGTCTGAAAAAAGCTCACAGGATGTAGTTATTGAAAGCTCATAGATTTACTTTGTAAAAAATATTTTCAACTGAATGATCAATTCAGTTCTGGTTGGAGGCCAGATTGCAAAGGATTTAAAAGAGAATGAAATGAGAAAAAGAGGTAGAGGCACAGAGTTGGTTGATTATGGTCTTTTGTGCTCAAAGAAGACCAAAATGACATCACTATGTTGGTGTCAGGGTACAGCATGCCCAACTAGCTGACCAGTCTCGAGCATAGACTATAACGGGGCTTCTTCGACTTCTTCCTTTCACAATCCTTTTTCACCTAAGAAATTTTTATACAATCCTAGGCACATAAAAATCTACATATAAAACATTTACTAATAATGAATCATTGGCTTATTTTAAAACAATTCTTTGTATACATAGAATTTTACTATTTATTAAAGACGAAAGCACATTCACATACTAATGAGAATGAGGTTTGTATATTTTTCTGTAAAGAATTACATCTTGGAGGAACATCTGATACTTTTTACTGTTGCCAAATTTTTCATAACCCCCAAGTCATGAGACCCCATATGAGATTGCCATCCACAGTTTAAGCAGCTTTGGCCAATCTCATATTTCTTCTGAGCTACTGAAATTCTGAGCAAAATAAAGATAACAGCAGAGAAGAAACTAGTAGATAGGATGAGACTGAATATTAGAAAGAGAGGCCAAATTATTGGAAGAAATGGAAGGGGGTGGTATCTAAGATTCATGGAAAAAATCGATTTTGGTAAGAAGAGTCAAAAAAGAGTTAAGTCCTTCAACAGAGACTGGTGTAAAGAAGCGAAGGGAAAATGAGGAAGTTTATGGCAAATGGTTCCTAATTTCTCAGCAAAGTATAAAAGGCCTTCAGCTGAGACAATGGGAGTGGGTACTGGTGATGGAAGAGGTTTTGAGAAAAGAAAAAACATAGAGCAGTCCTGAAGGGAAGTGCTGTAGAGAATGAATTTGGAAGTAGTAAAAGGAACCTGCCCAGTTATGAGAACACAAATCTGTAATGGACTCAGTCAAGAAAGATAGAAAAAGGCTATTAGATTTACCATTGAATAATGGGAAGAGAAATAAACTAGTGAAGTGAATGGAAGTGAGAAAATAGAAGCAAGAAGTATCAATACAGAAAGAAAACCAAAAATATAATAGGATCAAATAAGAAATTTTTTTTAGGGTGGGGAGATCTGTAAGGAGGGGATAAAGAGAGATTAAAAATTAGACTTGGAAGGGTCTCATCAAGCCCCAAAGGACAAGAAAGGAAATGGGACTGATTTAAGATGTAAGTGGAGAGATTGACATTGTCAAGGATAAAGGTTACTTCTTACTATGAGAAGATAGGGGAAGATGAAATGTTTAATTTGGGAGAACTTGAGCTTGTGAGAGGGAATTTGTAAGGAAGAAGGCTTGTAAATGGCTTGAGAAAGTTTGGAACAGCAATATGAAGGAGTATGATAGAACTGATCAGAGAAGACTAAAAGGAATGGTACAAATTAGAATCAATTAAGCTGCAGCTTACTTATGTCCAACTCCTCATGACTTTGTGGACTACATGATGCCAGGACTGTACAAGAGGTTTTCTTGGCAAAGATAGTGGAGTGGTTTGCCATTTCCTTCACTAGTGAATTAAGTCAAACTGTTTAAATCACTTATATCCAGGGTCACATAACTAGTCTCTGAGGCTGGATTTGAAATAAAGTTTTCTTGACTTCAGGCCCAGAAGTACATCCATTCAGCCACCTACTGCCCACCCAATTATTAATGTTTATAAATTATAAATAAGGAACTTATAGAGGATCAAGATCATCATGCAAATTTCTCAAGTAACATTCGGAATCATAGAAGCAAGGAAAGTAATTGGTAGAAGGAATAATTTAGGGCTGGATTGTGAAACACGATGACTGGCAAGAGGACAAAAAAAATCAATGTACATAATAAGCTAAACTGATTAAACAGGTTGTATAAATTTGAAGTGAAAAAATTAAATTACTGGAAAGGTGATGACCTGGATCACCCGGGTGAAATGATTAAAAGCTAGGGATTAAAAGAGAGTAAAATGAGGAAAGGCAAAGCACAGAGAGAGAAGGCAGAATAGTAGATTATAATCAGGAAGAGGAATTTTAATTAAACGTACAATGTTTGTTAGCGATGCTGAGATTCACAATATGACTATCTCTGTGTATGGCCCACGTAGAATAAATATGTAGATGTAGTCAAAGTGGAGTAAGAATATTTGAAAGAACATTAATATATATCTTTCCCTCCTCCAAATAAAGAGAGGGTGTATAGAGGATCAGAAGAGTAAGAGTCAGTTACTGAACTCTTGGAAAAATGAGGAAAACTAATTAGTAGTAGTAAAATGTGTCAACAAATTAATGACATAAAATAGCTTCACAGGTTATTAAGACGCTTTTAAACTATAAATTTTATGATCTTGCGATCCTAAGGAGATTCACTAAGAAAGACAGTGTGATATATTGAACAGAGATTTGGCCCCTAGGGTTAGAAAGATGCACTTTACTGACACACAATGATATGTAATCTTTGGCAGGTCAGCTGCCTAGCAGGTGATGATTCACACTGGGAGTGGAAATTTCTTCACAGGGAAATGTATGTAACATTGAAATCAAAGGATCACAGATTTAGAGCTGGAAGGGGTTTTTGAAGACCATTTTAAAAAGGAGCAAACTGAGAGCTAGAGATATGAAGTGATTTGTCTGCGGTCAGAGCAATCCTCTGAAACAGGATTTGAACCTAGAACTCTTTGATTTCAAGTCCAATGTCCTCTCTACTATACTTAATCCTAGGTCGGCGCCAAAAAGCTCTCCCTCAAGAAACATGAAGATAATTAAGGCAATTTTATTAAATCATCCAACAGAATACATAGTTTTTCAACTGACAGGGTTAAAAGATTCAAAGAGATAGTACTTACTTTAATAAGATTAGCACCCCCCTTTTCACAACCAATATGGAATTTCTTTTCTGGAGTTTGAAAGGCCAATAACTCTTTTGTTACACCAAGGTGACCTTCCAAGATTGTTTCTTCCACCCCTGTTTCACCTGTTCTTTTAACTTCATCCTAAGACAAGAAAAGATGTTGAGATTTTGAATTTATATTTGCAAATCAGTAATGTTAAAAAAAGAAAAAAAGCTGATGCGATGATGTTTTAAGAATCACACAAATATTTATTAAGCATCCACTATGGAGAATGCATTGTGCTTGGTCTAATTTTTACACACATACCACAATAATAATTCATGAGTACATATGCATATGGGTATTTGAAGACATATATTTGAGAACAGGAGATGAGGTGGTAGAATTTGCATGTGTCTTACATACTAATAAGATGCCTTACTGTTTTGCTTACTATCGAAACAAAACATTGGAGGTCTCCTAAACAATGAGCTAGCTTTGGCAATACGTATGTCAACCTCATCATCAGTGTGGACCTCCAAAATGATTTAATAAAAATGGCTTATATCTTGTAATATAAATTATTCACTGCAACTTACCCTGATCCTTTTAAGCCAATCAATTTCATTATTTAGAAGAACTTCAGCATTGGGCACGTTAATATTACTGTTGTAAGCATAATTTAGAAGATGCCTTAATAGAGTAAAATAATCTCCTGAATGTTTAGCTCTCTCTCTTGCTGTACTCTGAAACATAAACCACAATGTATTAATGTATGTGCAGGTACACACACACACACACACACACACGTGTCTAAAACACTTAAAAAAAAAAAAAAGGTTGAGGGCCACTTAACTGAAATAGATGAGAGTTCAAACTAGCATTTCCTAAGTCAAATTCTGTTTATAAGGTCTCAAAATTTTAGTTAAATAAAATTCTCACAAAAATTATAAAGGTTCATGTACAAAATTAAAAGTTGAACTTTATCTAAACCAAACTTTCAAAAAAGTACATACATTATGGGGGGGGGGGGGGGAAATCACCAGTATTTTTGTTCCAAACATGATCAGCCTAATGTCATTAGTAGACACAATGTTACTAATTTTAACTAAAATATTTAATTTCTTACCCCTAAAACAGTAAATAATAAAGTAATGAAGAAAAGTAGAGGTCTGTGTCCCATGCAACACCTGGTAGACATTAAAAAGAACTGCTCCTGTGCCATCTGACGAACAGTTCTGAAAATGAAAATAATGAATGTTTAAAGATTTTCAAACTTGTATTTGACAAAGCATAAAATATTTAAAATTTTTAACATAATTTATTCACCAATTTCTTTTCCTTTCTTATTTTCAGGTATTGAATATTATTTGATTAGTAATAAATACAGTAAGATACCTCTGAAAATTATTAAGTTTGGTTTTATAATATGAACATAGTACAAAGAACTAAATCCATTCTCCTGAATGAAAAGATGACTGTGTGCTTTCAGGACACCTTGCAGAGAGCCACTTCAATATGGTGGAAAATATTTTCCTTCAAAGAAACCCACTTCTAAAAGGGTTAGTACTTGAAACTTCTGGAAGCCCTCCTACTCTTTATAACTGATGTTAAGAGACTGAACTGTATTGTTCATACTTTATTAAGTTTACAATTTAATTGAAAAAAAGAATGCTGCACTGTGACAGGAATCAAAGTATCTTTGAACCAGAAGACTCTTTAGTGAGTCTTAACATTTAAGAGTCTAACATACTTCATTTTACAGATGAAGAAACTGTTACAATAAAATTGTGACATAACACATATTAAAGCACAAAGCACTTTACTAAATCCAGACGCAGGTAATTAACAAGACTCTTACGCAGAGTGTCTCTTCTAATGTACTTGTATCCATTACATTTCATACTTCATTTATTTGTTAAAATATTCACTTTTCTTCTTTGACTTGCTGATTGCTAGCATGAGTGACAGCCTTTAACCAGACTTGTTCAGCTAAAGCTAAGGGGACAGGAGCTCAGACTCCAATCTCTCCTCTCCCAATGCAGGGTGGCATCTTCTTTACAACTTAAAGAGTCTTAGAGATTTATTTAGATCAGTGGTTCTCAAAGTATTGTTCAGAGAAACCCTTTCAGAAGGTCTACAAATTCAAAATTAGTTTTTATTTCTAATATAGTAAATATGTATAAATATAACCCACATAAACAAACTCTTTGAGCAGATCCTTAATAAATTTTAGTAGAATAAATGTAGTGAAAATCAAAGTTTGAGAACCACTAATCTACATGGGCTGCATATTGAATATTACAAGTTAACATTATCTATGTGGTACTACATTTTTCATTTTAATTTTTGTCAAAATATTCCCCAATTGCTGTCCCCTAGAGTTGATACATCTGATTAGAGCCCTGGAGGTTAAGTGATTTATTTGAGATCACATGGCCAGGGGTAGGGTTTTAACCCAGATTTTCTTGTCTTCAAAGTTGGTTGGTTCACTATCCACCATGTACAATGTCTCTCATTCTAAGCCACTTCCTAATAACAACAACAGTTAGCATTTATAGCACTTTACAAAAATCTCATGTGATCCTTACAACAACCCTATTTAGGTACTTTGATTAGTACTGTTTTACAAATGTAGAAACTGAAATTGCTGAGTGAGAGAAGGTCACATAGCTACTGAAGCAGAATTCAATTTTAGGTCTTCCTGACTTCTAGAATTCAAATCTAGAGGGGTATCCATTGTGCCAACCAAGTTGTCTAATAAAGTAATTCAGACTTGGACAGAAAAAAAAAATCACTAAGAAAATAAAATAACCTAACAGAACTAAGTTTTATTCCCATCATATGAATTCAATTTTTCTTTTTAAAGAATTATATAACTATGAGGGTAAGAATTCCCTGTACTTTAAGTAAAAAAAAAAAAAAAAAGTAACAAAAGGCTTAAGAATGCATTCACTCTTCTTATTGGTAAAGTGCAGTTATGGTACTGTCTAAATTCACAATCATCCGTTCTATCTCTTTCCCTTGACCATATGAAATATATATTTTTTTTATTTTGAGGTTTCCTTGACTCAAAAACAAGAGACCGTTTCCTTGCTTTTTTCTTTGTATTGATGCTATCTAAAGATAATGAGTTGGATCTCAACATCATACTTTACAATTTGGGTCCTTGTAAAAATATTATAGACTGAATATTTAGGTTTCACTTTTTATAAAGTGAGAAAGTAAACATTCTTTTTTTTCTTTAATCAAATTTAAACACATTGTAATTTTTTTCTTGACACATTTTGGATTGCCTAAAAATACTTTTATTTTTTTAAAAAAATTATAGTACAATGTTTAATATCTTGCCAAAGTTTAAGAAACATAACTTGACTTAAAATCTAGAAAATGAAATTTGGGGCAAATCATTTTTTAACAAAGAAAAAATAAATTAGATGGAAAAAAATATATTTTCTACTGCAAAAACAGTTTAGCAATAAGGGTTCATTTCAAAAAGTCAAGTGATGAACTTATAGAAAAATAAGCTGTCTTCTAGCAACTGGGTGGAAGAACTGGAATTCACAATTTAAACTAAAGGCAACAAACAATTGTAGCAGCTCATTTGTGATCCTCAAATGAAATATTGCATTTTTTTTTCCAGGCTAATCTGAAATATTTGCAGCCTTCCTTATGTAGCATTCCCTGATTCATAACAACTTAGACAATATAAGAAAAAAACTCCCCACTGGCAAATAATAATGTAATTCTTCCTTGAATATTCCTGGACTATTCTGTCTTAGTTATTCTTCGTCTTTTTTTCTATGTACTTCTTTTATACAAGTTACAATCCAATTGATCTTAAACTTGATTGTCTTTTTTTTTTTCCATATGTGAATCTGCGGTGCCTTGCATAAGAAAGAAGGGGCTTAACTGTATTTGGTTGTATTTTTTCAATAGCTAAATTGAACAGATTATGTCTGCCTACATAACTTCCCCCCTTAAAAAAAATCATATTTTTTTTTACATTTAAGTTGTATATCAATTTTTACCTTATTGTGGTTTATGGTCTAAAGCCATCTTCAGGCAAAGAGTAGTTCCCCCGAAAAACCTTGTTAGAAGTCTTTTTCCCATTATCTTTAGTTGTTTGTTTTAATACTGTGATTGTGTGTATTTCTTCATGGATCTTTCTTGTCTTGTCTGTTCCACTGATCTATTTTCTTCTTTTGCAATGAACAATGAATACAGTTTTGATAACTGGTATGTTTTCAGATTTTGTAAAACGAGTTCTCTTTCATTCCTATTTTTTCTCTTGAAAATTAATACCTTTTGCTAACTTCAATTAAGTATTACTATTTTGTCTACTTTGCTAATATACTTCTCAGTACTTTGGCATAGACCAAATATGGAGATCTTTATTGTCACTGTTTTCAGTGAATACATTTCCTATTATTTAAATCTTTTCTTTCACAGGACACAGACTTAGGACTGAAAGGGATCTCAGATGTAAAAAAGGTTTTTTTTTGGTTTTGGCACTCATATAACAACTTAGATATATGCAATGTTTTAAAGGTTTATGAAATACTTTCTTCACAAAATTCCTTTGAACTAGGTAGGAAAAAAAATGGTTAGTGGTGCTATTCTGCAATCTAACAAGCGAAATGTTATTCATCTCATGGAAACTATACAACACTTTTTTCCTTTTAAGTTAGGCTTCAAATGGATTAATATGATTAGGAGAGGAGTAATAATAGCATATTACTACATAATATGCAGTTTAGTTATTCAATTTACTAGTATCTAATTATAAAGACCCAGATATAAATTTTAAAGAATACTTTGTCCATTCACAAGAAGATATCATACAAATGTTGGAAGGGATGTGGGAAATATGAGACATAAATGCAGTGGTGGAGTTGTCAATTGATTCAATCATTCTATAGAATAATTTGGAACTATGCCGAAAAGGTTATAAAACCATGCATATATTCTTTGACCTTTCAGTAATATGTCTGTATCCTAAAAGAAATAAAAAGGAAAAAGGAAAAAGGAAAAGGACCAATATGTATAAAATACTTATAGCAGTTCTTTTTTCTGGGGGCAAAGAATTAGAAATTGAGGGTTTGCCTATCAATTGGAGAAATGGCTGAACAAATTGTGGCAAGCAATTATGATGAAATACTATTGTGCTATAAGAAATGAAGCAGGATGCTCCCAGAAAAACGTGGTAAAAGTCTTCTATGAACTGATGGAAAGTGAAACATACTATGTGTAAACAGCTATGTTATAAAATGATCAGCTGTGACTGACATAATTATTCTCAGCAAAACAATAATATAAAGACAACACTGAGAGACTAATGATGTAAAACGTTATCCATATTTAGAGAGAGAACTGATTGGTGACTTAATACAAATTCAATCATATTTTTTCTTATTTTTTAATTTTCTAAAATTTTCTTTCAGAGAATTGCTGTGATTTTCAAAAGGTAGCTCATTTGAAAAAAGAAATTATGTTTACTTGAGAAAAAAATACTCAGGAGAAGCAACACACTGCTTAAGGTAGGAAGCAAATGTTGTCCTCCACAACTTTTAACGTGAGAATCCTTTTGCATTTGTTTGAGAATAAAGTCAAGGAATTAACAAAGCATGAATTTATTCCAATTTCCATGGAAGAAATAAGAAGGCACTGCCCCATGAAATACTGGAATTTAAGAAATTAAAGAAAACCTATACATTAGTAAAACAAAAAGTCTACAAAGAAAATGTTAATCCACTGAACAACTCAGGAAGTTAGTTCATCAGTGATGCTGAATTCAGAATACCAAAAGTACAAGAGAATCTGTACTTCCTAACAAGTCAGATTAGGAGGCCAGTGCCTTTTTCCACATGGAGGGTACCTTCTGTGTAAGCCTAATATTTGCTACTAGTTCTCCTAAAGATGTGTTACTAAATTTAGCATATCTCTCTAAGGATACAATCATAAGTCACCATCAAATGAAACACCAGAAATGAGAATTCCCGAGCCTCAAGGAACAAGAAGTAGCAGATCTATTATAAAAGATATAGGTGATCTGTTCAGAGATAAAGGAAAGACAATTTACTTTAGATAAAAGCACTGGGGGGTGAAAGGGTCACTGGAGTTTACTAAGTGAGATGTTTTGACTTGCACTTTTGTAAGATTGCTTTAAAAGCTGAATGAAAGTGGAATATTAGCTTGTTGACGTTAGGGGCTATTTGATTCTTCTGTATCTTCAACATTTTAACAGAGTGCCTGACACACAATAGAAACTTTCAAATCTCAAGTTTCTTTGTTCTATTGCTATTTGTGTGAAGACAACTCATAGCCCTATATTATTACTCTTGTATAGAATGGATCTACAGGAAGTTATGAAATCAGCTTGAGCTGCTACACTACAAATTCATGCAATGAAAATTCAAGTAGGCCCTAAATGTATCAAGGCAATTCTTTTATTTCTCCTTAATTGATACTTTCTTGTAAGAAGCTGCTTCTCTCCTTCAAATGCCAAAATTCTAAAAGATGCTGTTGGCATATGTTGCCACTGCATTCTCACCTTCTATAATTCTACTTCCATTCTACCATTTAATTGAAACTTCTTTGAAAACCAGCAATTTACTCCTTCATTTATTTATTGCTAGTTCCAAGAATTTTTTCTTTCTTGACCTTCTGGTTCCACTACAGATTTGTATTATCTCATCATAACTAGTCCTGCATGGCTGCAAATGATCTGGTAAATAAGAGGGCCAGAAGAATTATGAACAGGGGTTCACAGTGTTATACAGAAGGCAGCAATGAAAAAAACATTCTAAAGAATAAGAAAGCAAAATGACTGATAAGGCTTTCCAAAATAGCTAAGTAAAGGAAAATGAAAGGGAAAGATATACCTAATTGAATGCAGAATTCCAAAGAATAGGTAGCAGAGAGTAAAACTTTTTTCTTAAATGAACAGTGCAAAGAATAGAAAGCAAAAAACGGGAAAGACAGGAGATCTCTTCAAGAAAATGGTAAGGATTTAACAGAAACAGAAGAGATTAAGAAGAGGTGGCAAGAATTCACAGAAGAATTACACAAAGAAAAATCTTAACATCAATGATAACTGGACAAATATAGTTACTGATCTAGAGATTGACATACTGGAGAATGGAATCAAATGGAACTTAGGAAGCATTGCCAATAAAAGTCTAATAAAGATGATGAAATATAAAACCCTAAAAAATGATATTGTTAAAGTGCAATTCTCAATATGCCAGCAAATTTGGAAACCTAAACAGTGATCACCACAATGGAAATGATAGTTTATGTTCTTTTTTTTTTTTTTTTTTTTTTTTTGGCTTTTTTGTTGAGGCAATTGGGATTCAGTGACTTGCCCAGGGTCACACAGCTAGGAAGTTGTCTGAGCCCAGATTTGAATTCAGGTCCTCCTGACTTCAGGGCTGGTGCTCTAACCACTGCACCACCTAGCTGCCCCGATAGTTTATGTTCTAATCCTAAATAAGGGCAATGCCAAAGAATGTTCAAATTACTGAACAATCATGCTCATTTCACACACCAGCAAGATTATACTTAAGATTCCGTAAGCTAGGCTTCAGCAGTAACTGAATAAAGGATTGGCAAAAGAGCAGGTTATTTGTACCCCTTCCTCCCCCCAAAGAGGCAGTGAGATGACAGTGCCAATATTTGCTGGATTATGGAGAAGAAAAGGGAGTTCCCAAAAAATATCCACTTCTGCTTCACTGACTACACTAAAACCTTTGATTATGTGCATCACAGCAAAATTCAACAAGCCCTGAAAGGGATGGAACTAACAAATCTTGCTTCCTGAGGAAGCTTTTTGTGGACCAAGAAGCAAAAGTGAGAACCAACCAAGGAACAACTGATTGATTTAAGCCTGAAAAAGGAGTATGAAGAGTTTGCATATTGTCACCTATTCATTTAATTCACATGTAGAGTATAGCCTGTGAAAGGCTAGATAAATCAAAAGTTGGAATTAAGGCTGGAAGGGGAAATATCAGCAATTTCAGATATGCAGATGATACTAATTTACTGGAAGGAAGTGAAGAGGGATTAAGAAACCTCTTGATAAGGATGGAAAGGACAATATACAAAAGCAGGCTAAAAGCTTAACATCAAAAAACCTAAAATCTTGGCAACTGCTTCTATCATTTTAAAGAGAAGTACTGCCAGATTTTATATTCTTGGGCTCAAAAATTCCTTGCAATTGGTGAGTGCAGCCTGAAATTAAAAATCACGTGTCCCTTGGAAGGAAAGCTATGGCAAATCTGGAAAGAATATGATCACCCTTGCTTATAAAGGTCTGTATAGTCAAAGCTATGGTTTTTCCAGCAGCAATTTATGGCTTTGAGAGTTGGAATATAAGGAAAATTGACTGCTGTAGAATTGATGCTTTTGAACTGAGGTGCTGGAGATTTCAAATCAGTCAATACATAAAAAACTTAATTAAGGCTATTCATTTGAAGGTCAAAATACTGAAGGTAAAGCTTAAATAATTTGACCATACACTGAGAAAACAGGATTCACTAGGAAAGACTAATTCTAGGAAAGCTTAAATACAAGAGGAAAAAGAGATGGCAGAGGAGTAGATGGATAGTGTTGTAGAAACAATGCATATGAACTGGACAGACTTTTAAGTGATTTTAGAGAATAGAAGGAAATAGTGTGATGTGATGTATGAAAAATGAGAATTAGAGACAAATGAACTGTGACAGAAAAAGGCGTGAATTGTGATGCTCCAACTTCTGGCCAGAGTACTGTTTAGTTGTTTTTAGGGGGGGGTTGATTTGTTTGTTTTTGGTGATTTTCTTCCCTTGGTGATCTCATCAATTTACATGGATTTAGCACAAGTCAGATGACTCCTCAATCATCATCTTGAAAACTCTTCTAGATTTTAATATCTTAAACTCAAAACAAACAACTCATATTTCCATCATTAAACCAAATTATTCTCTAAACTTTCTACTTTTAAAAGCTATTTACAATCAATCAGTGCCTATTTCCTTTCCTTTCCTGTTTAACTCTTTGAGGCTTGACTTCTGACTTCATTATTCAACCAAAACTACTCTCTTTAAAGATACTAAGGATCACTTAATTGCCAAATCTGATAGTATTTTCTTAGTCCTCATCATTTTTGACTTTTCTTAAGTCTTTGGCACTATGTTAACACATTTTTCTCTCCTGTTTTCCATGTTGTTCTGTATGCATTTTCTTTCCTGTATGACTATTCCTTCTGTCTCTCTTGTTGGATCTTCATGAAGGCCATACTCGGTAACTCAGAGTGTCCTTAGAGCACTGTCCTGGGTTCTCTTCTCTTTATATGCTATTTTCACTTGGTTATTTTGTTAGTTCAAATCATTTTAGTGACCATTTTTATATATTTATTTATACAGCCAGTTTCTGTCTCTCCCCCCCCCCCCTCTCGAGCGCGAATTTCCAATTACCTGACATATCTCAAACTGGACATTCTGTATAAACATCTAAAACTGAATACTGCCCTAAGTGAACTTATTTTCTTGTCCTCCAAAACCTTCTCCTTTTCTATTTCCTTATTACTGACAAGGATATCAACATTCTTCTAGTCATACAGGTTTGTAACTTAGGAGTTTTCTTTGACTCTTCCTTTTTTACCAACCAAATATCCAAATGGCTGAAACAGTCTGTCATCTTTATAACATTGCTTTTATACTCCCCTTTCTCTCCTTTGATATAACCACCACTTTAATACAGGACCTCATTATCTCAGGCTCTAAATCTTTTCAAAAGCCTGCTGGTAAGATCTCCCTGCTTCAAGTTTGTTTTCATTCTAAGCTGCTTAGTAGTCAAACTCCCCCCCCCCCCCCCCAAGCACAGATCCAAATATCATCAGCCCTTCATAATCTGACCCACCCTCCTTTCCCTAGTTTTTACGTATTTTATTCCCCTTCACAATCAATGATACAGCAACATTAGCTTCCTTGATGCTTCTTATACAGGGCACCTACATGTCTAGACTGGGCATTTTCAGTGGCTATTCCCCATGGTTGGAACACTTTCCCCCTTCCTCATTTTATCATCCTGTTTTCTTACTCTACACTTCAAGTATCACCTAGAATCCCACCTTTTGTAAGAAATCATTTCCAGTCGTCCTTAATATTAGTGCCTTCCCTCAACTTAATATTTATCTATTTCGATATCTATCTATCTAGTCTATACATAGTTGTTTCCACATTGCCTTTTCTATCAGACTGAGTGCCTTAAAAGAAAAGCTATCTTTTGCCTTTCTTCCTATCTTCAGGGCTTAGAACAATGTCAGCACTTAATGCTAGTTGAATAACTGATTAGTTTGTTTCTACATGAAAAACAAAGTTATTATGTGAAATCTGATTAGAACAATGTTAACTAGATTCACAATGAGAGCATCAAAACTGAAAAAATATGATAAATATTTAGATGAATAATGTTAACTATACATAGGGGAATAGAATTTCAATTGATGAATTTTTAATAAGGAAAGAGGGGTTTCTCTACTACTTTTATCCCTACTTTCTTCTATTTTTATGTAAAACAGAAGCTTAGACAGATAAAATCAAAGCTTTGTAGTTACCACCCAATATTTAAATATATAGAGTAGTATCAAATTTTAAGAGTATCAATTAATTACTTACAGCAATTCCAGTACAAATAATCCTTTTAAGTAGTGACACTGAATAATGAAATGACGTAAAATTCACACGTTCAACACTCTAGGATTTGGATTATATCGTATTCACTAATAATGGGAGATTTTTGTTAAGGATTAAAATTAACTTAGGTTTGCTTAAGTATAAGCAAGAAAAACTCCAGTTTAGCACAGTTAAGGTAGTGCTCATAGACAAAATTTTCACTATCAACTCAATCATTCTTAATTTGCCATTGAGAACCAATAATACATATGCTTTCATTATTTAAAAATACTTACTTGCTATGACAATGTAAGAGCAAGTCAATAATAAAAGTCTGCCATGCTTTTTCTTTACTAAGTGCATCTAAGGCTGTTGGAATCAAAGCAAAGCATAGTGTCATCACTTCCAATGCTTCACAACAAACATGTTCATCTTCCATGTCTGGTTCATTCCCTGCATTTGTCTGTAAAATTACAAACAAGAAATTACATGGAGATATGGTTAGAAACT
>JAJPUD010002459.1:257342-320693 GCA_023553655.1 Myrmecobius fasciatus | reverse complement strand
TGGGGTTAAGTGACTTGCCCAGGGTAACACAGCTAGGAAGTGTTAAGTGTCTGAGACCAGATTTGAACTCAGGTCCTCCTGACTTCAGGGCTAATGCTCTATCCACTGAGCCACCTTGCTGCCCCTACTTATACATACTTTTTATAAATATATTATAATATAATGTATTTTCCTTGTGATCCATTGTGTTCTATTTTAGTATTTAAAAACATTATTCTGAGAAAGGATTCATAGGCTTCTTCACACACACACACACACACACACACACACACACACACAACTTCAATGTCTTCTGTTTTGGGCATTTAAAACCCTTTATAATCTGGTTCCAACCCATCTTTCTAAGTTGGTTAAATATAACTTCCTTTTATGAATTCTATTCCAACCAAACTGGAACCACACTTCTTATTTCCTATACATAGCAGTCTCTCTCTATAGCCTCTGTGCTTTTGTACAGCTCTCACTCATGCCTAAAATGCACTTTCTCTTCACTTCTGACTATTGTTACAATAGCTCATTTCAAGATTTAGCTGTTGTCACCTCTTAAATGAAATCTTTCCACATTTCCTCAGTAATCGGCATCGGCTTTAGCAAAGTTGCAGGATACAAAATAAATCCACATAAATCATCAGTATTTTTTATATTTTACCAGCAAAGTTCAACAGGAAGAGATGCAAAAAGAAATTCCATTCAAATAACTGTCAATAGTATAAAATATTTGGGAACCTATCTGCCAAAGGAAAGTCAGGAACTATACAAACAAAACTACAAAACACTTTCCACACAAATAAAGTCAGATGCAATCAGTTGGAAAAACATCAAGTGCTCATGGGTAGGCTGAGCAAATGCAATTAAAATAACAATACTACCTAAATTAATTTATGTATTTATTGCCATACCAATCAAACTCCCAAGAAATTATTTTACAGAGCCAGAAAAAGTTGTACCAAAGTTTATCTGGAATAAAAAAAGATCAAGAATTACAAGGGAATTAATAAAAAATACTAATGAAGGTGGCTTAGCGGTGCCAGATCTAAAACTATATCATAAAGCAGCGGTCATCAAAACCATTTGGTACCGACTAAGAAATAGAGTAGTCGATCAGTGGAATAGGATAGGATCACAGGACAAAATAGGCAATAACTATAGCAATCTAGTGTTTGACAAAACCAAAGACCCCAGCTTTTGGGATAAGAACTTACTATTTGATAAAAACTGCTGGGAAAATTGGAAACTAGTATGGAAGAAATAAGGGTTTGATCCACACCTAACACCACATGCCAAGATATGATCTACATGGGTTCATGATTTAGACATAAAAAGTGAAATTAAAAGCAAATTAGGGAAACAGAGGATAGTTTACCTCTCAGATCTGTGGAGAAGGAAGGGATTTATGTCCAAAGAAGGACTGGAACTCATAATTGAACACTAGATAGATAATTTTGATTATATTAAGTTAAAAAGTTTTTGTACAAACGCAGATCAGACAAGATCAAAAGAGAAGCAATAAATTGGGAAATCATTTTTACATTTAAGGTTTCTGATAAAGGCCTCATTTCATAGAGAATTGACTCAAATTTATAAGAATTCAAGCCATTCTCCAATTGATAAATGATCAAAGGATATGAACAGAAAATTTTCAGAGGATGAAATTAAAACTATTTGTAGTCATATGAAAAGGTGCTCCAAATCACTATTGATCAGAGAAATGCAAATTAAGACAACTCTGAAGTACCACTACACACCTGTCAGTTTGGCTAAGATGACAGGAAGATAATGACAAATGTTGGAGGGGATGTGAGAAAACTAGGACACTGATACATTGTTAGTGGAACTGTGAATGGATCTAACGATTCTGGAGAGCAATTTGGAACTATGCTCAAAAAGTTATCAAACTGTGCATACCCTTTGACCCAGCAGAGTTTCTATATCGCAAAGAGATCTTAAAGGAAGGAAAGTGCCCCACATGTGCAAGAATGTTTGTGGCAGCCCTTTTTGTAATGGCTAGAAACTGGAAACTGAATGGATACTCATCAGTTGGAGAATGGCTAAATAAATTATGGTATATGAATATTATAGAATATTACTGTTCTGTAAGAAATGACCAGCAAGATGATTTCACAGAGACCTGGAGAGACTTACATGAACTGATGCTAAGTTAAATGAGCAGAACCAGGAGATCATTATACATGGTAACGACAAGACTATATGATGATCAATTCTGATGAATCATGATTCTCTTCAACAATAAGATGTTTCAAACCAATTCCGATTGTTCAGTGATGAAGAAAGCCATCTACACCAAGAGAGAGGCATCTCTGTTGATGTTTGCTTGCATTTTGTTTTCCTTCTCAGGTTTTTTTTCTTTCGAGATCTGATTTTTCTAGTGCAGCAAGATAACTGTATAAATATGTATACCTATATTGGATTTGTCATAGATTTTAAAACAATTATCATATATTGTACTACCTTCCATCTAGGGGAGGGAGTGGGGGAAGGAGGGCAAAATAAGGAACAAAAAGTCTTGCAAGGGTCAATGTTGAAAAATTACTCATGCATATGTTTTGCAAATAAAAAGCTTTAATAAAAAATATTTTAAAAAGTAATCACTATCTGCTCTCAGACACTTTGGATTTATTGTGTGTGTGTGTTTATTTACTTATCCATGAATGTAATTTATCTTTTCCTCACATACAATACAATGTTATTTCCTTGAAAAGCAAGGACTGTTTCACTTTTGTCCTGCATCATGGCATCAAATGCCATGAACATAGTAGATGTTCAACAAATTGTTGTTTATATAAGAAAATCTAATGTTGGAAAACCATCATTCCCTCCTCCTCCCCTCCATGCATCTTACCCAGCAAAACTCCAATCCAACTGATTTATTAAAAAAGTTGACTATATCTTTTTTAAAAAAAAAATCAGTCGGGGCAGCTAGGTGGCGCAGTGGATAGAGCACCAGCCCTGAAGTCAGGAGGACCTGAGTTCAAATCTGGTCTCAGACACGTAACAGCTGTGTGACCCTGGGCAAGTCACTTAACCCCAATTGCCTCAGCAAAAAGCAAAAAAAAAAAAAAATCAGTCAAACTAGTCATTTGAAGTTATTCAAGAACAAAAAGGCGATCACTTAAGACTTAATTTTTCATCTTTTCATAATTCGTAGTGGTTCAGGAAAAAGTTAAGAGCAAGCCAAAAGCAATCAAGTTGAAATTAACATAGAGACCTAACTGTATAATATCCTGTTGGTCAGTAGAGAATGTCCCAAAGAAAGTTGTGGACAAAGTGACCCATCTGAGAAAAATCTCGTGGGAGCCAGAGATGTCATCTACAGCACCAAAATAGGCATAAAAGCATGTGCACACGCAAAGATTGTTCAATGCTCCAAAAAGAGAATCCATTTCCAGGAAAGAATCCTTTTGCCCTAATTTAAGTAGGAAGAACTTGAATTCTGACACTGGAATTCATTTCTTGATATACCTCTTGGGCTATACTGATTCTAATCTTGATTCTAATTTTGTTCCAGACACCATCTTTCAGTTTTACAACTCTCAAATATAGCATTCAAACAGATCAGGTCCAAACAATTCAGTTAAACAAACATTAATTAATCCTAGATTCAGGGATACAAAGGCAAGAAACAATTACCAAGAAAATAATGTGTTAGCCCAAAATGACTGCTCTTTGTGAAAAAAATTATCTAGTTGCTGACCCGGCTAGACACCACCTTGGAGAGTATCTATCAATTCTGTGCATAACCCTAAGAAATACTTTAGTCAAGTCACTTATCCTCCTAGGTGCATTGCCTAGCTGAAATGATTTTTTAAACTTCTACTTTTAGGAGTTTTACATCAAGTGAGACAAAATAAATTTTCAGGTCTCCCAGTTAACAAATCCCAGGTCTATAGATTGCTTCTTCTTATGAATGGATTTTTAAGATTCCCTATAGGACTTTTAAAAGGTTTTCATTAATCTTCTTGGTACCATATTTGTCAACCAATGATTCCCCTAGCTCTAGCAGGTAAGGGCTGCCATTGTGTTATGTGTTAATACCTTCTACTTACTGATCTAAGATAAGGCTTCAGGAGGAACTGGCCAATCTTAATAGAAGAATTTATGGAGAGATTGGCAAATAATATGGTCAAAGGGGAGTTAAGAGAGAGCCTACTGTCATATTTCAATTTATGGACTTTAACTTTATCCTCCCTGAAGACTACATTCAATTTACTCCCACCACATACACAGATGTCCCCCCATTCTCTCTCTCTCTCTCTCTCCCTCTCTCTCTCCCTCTCTCTCTCCCTCTCTCTCTCTCTCTCTCTCTCTCTCTCTCACACACACACACACACACACACACCATCACCACCACCACCACAACCACACACTTCAATCTAGGAGAAATACAACTTGAGTGGGTAAAGGAGAGGAGTTAGAGGAGAAATAGAAAACTAGTCCTAACAGATACTCACTTAATGTACCAGGACACTGTGATATATTTGATTTGTTTTCGGTTTCAATTTTACTGATGTCTTATTTTTATATTATAAACACGTATAAATTGCTTCTACTTTCTGAGAGATCACAAAGCAAAGCAAATTTGTTAAGCAAAAACTAATAATACAAAAACAAAAAGGCACTCCCTACTGTTTTATTTTTATAAATGCAGAAATAAACTCTTTCCCTCTTACTCCCCCAACCCACCAAAGAAAAAAGCAAATTTCTTGAACAATTATACATTCTCAAGGAAAACAAAGTCTCCGTTATTGTATGTAAACAGATAGATAAATGGATAAAGAAAATAAATAGATATATATAGATGTCACATTCTGCACCCTACATCCATCACCTGTAATAGTGTTTTATTTTCAGTACTCTGGAATCATGAATGGACATTGTAGGAGGGAAATAAGAAAGAAAAGAAGGAAGGAAGGAAAGAAGGAAGGAAGGAAGGAAGGAAGGAAGGAAGGAAGGAAGGAAGGAAGGAAGGAAGGAAGGAAGGAAGGAAGGAAGGAAGGAAGGAAGAAAGGAAGGAAGGAAGGAAGTTGGATGGTGGGGGAGCGAGAAGGAGGGATGGAAGAAGGGAAGGAGGGAGGGAAGGGAAGAAGAGAGGGAGCAATGGAGGAAGGAGGGGAAGGAGGAAGGGAAGAAGACTTGGAATGATTACTTAAAGAACAAAAAGGTACCTATAGAGGAAGCATGATAGAGCAAAAAGTCTTGGATTGGGAATCTGAGAACCTGAGTTCAAATCCTGATTCTAGTATTTACTAGCTCATTAAACTGTTTGGACTTGAATTTCCTCATTTTAACTTGATGGATTTGGACAATATGACCTCTAAGATCCTGTTCAAGTCTAAGTGTACAATGCTTTAATCTATAATAATCCAGGTGAGTCACAAAAACTTGGAGCATACCTCAGGCATCTACTATGTATGTAAGAAATATTATCTAACTCTCCATTAGGTCCCTACTTTGATGAAGGTTTTTGTTCTAATCAAAGAGACTAGAAAGACAGTGTAACAGATATATCATGAAAAATTCAAGTCACACACAAAAATTCTGGTATTCCTACTTTCTTTAACTTGCTTATTCCATAAATCGGTTTGGAACCAGTAATCTTGGAAATATCTAGGTAGGTACTGAAGATTACATTAAATATCTAATAAGTACTACCAATCATATGGATTACAGCAAACATTCTTAGCTGACTTAAAACAGAAATCCAATATAAGTGAAGTTTTGGAAAGCATGAGGACAAAAAGCACACACACATATATAGATACACATTCATATACACATATAATATCAAATCTATAATAATCAAATATAAAATAAAATAAAATCTATAATATCAAATCAAATATAAAATAAAATAATATATATGCATATCTATATATCTATATTCATAAATAAGCTATCAATATGTTATATGCTTTTAATATCCTTGAGTTATAATCCTAGAAGTAGAATTTTTGAGTCAAGGGATACACGATTTTCTTTGTGTAATTAGCAAAATGTCAGGTTAACCATTTTTTTTGCCAAATTCCAAATTACTCTAAAAGAGTTGGCCAATAGTCCTATCAAAAGTGCATTAGTATGTCCCATTAATTTGAATTTTTCAGATATTCAAAAAAATGGGGTAAAAAAGGTAAGTAATGGAAGAATACAAATCTATAGCATGACAAAAACCATTAAAGTAAGGAAAGCTAATAGATATAATGTGATTAGAGATTATTTTTTTGCTGAGGCAATTGGGGTTAAGGGACTTGCCCAGGGTCACACAGCTAGGAAGTGTTAAATGTCTGAGGTCAAATTTGAACTAAGGTCCTCCTGACTTCAGGGCTGGTGCTCTATTCACTGTACCACCTACCTGCCCCAATTAGAGATTATTTTTTTTAAGTAAGAGCAAAGAAAAGGGTTAGGTTTTCCTGTTGTCTTGCTTTAGCCAATTTTTTGTTTCATTTTATAGTTGTTTTGTTTTTGTTTTTTTTTTTTTTGATGGAAAAAAGAGACTCAACTAAGGAAGAAAGCATTTCCTTTAGATGGGTGGATCAGTGATAACAATTCAAGGAGAGAAAGCAAAACTGATCAATCAACTTTTTGTATTCCTTTTTCTTACCTAAAAGACACATTATTAAAGGATAATAAAAGATGAATACCAATGATAAAGTAGCTACTGAGAAAACACACATATGCCCTTCTCGATGCAGGGTACTAGGTCAATAGGGACTAGTGCAAAAGTGATTTTTTAACCTTTTCAATAATATCTGAAAGAGCAAGGGAAATAGTAGAGTCACTATACTGGAGAAGGATCCAGAGTGAAGTCATTACTAGTTCAATATCATCCTGGAAGTAAATTTCCAGCCCAGTGACCCCAAGAATTTGTATCAGGTCCTTAGCTATTTGGTATTTTTTCAGATCAATGATATAGATAAAGCTTTAGATGAAATATTTATCAGATTATTAAATAACACAAATGTTGGAAATATAAATGTCAAAATCGAAGTTTCAATTTTCAACTCTCCAGCTCTAATAGAATATGGCTCTAGTATATTCCTTACTCTTCACAATCCATATGCTAATCATATAGGTCTACTAATTATAGTTTCCCAATTTAATATATTTTTGTATACAACCTCCATTTCAATGATCTTTGCTTAGTCACACATAGACCAAAGACATATATTCACTTGATCTTTTCCCAACTGGTGCTGATCATGAGAATAGAAGAACAAAGGAGAAATTATTGATCTCCCCAAATCATCAGTTATTAATAACCATTTCTCTCAAAACAGAATAAAGTAGAGATAATCTCAAGCAAAAGACACTAACATTAGGGGGAATAAAAAAAGATTTTATGCAAAAAGTAGGATTTTAGCTAGAACTTAGCTGGAATACAAAGATGATAAGTGTGAAAATTTCAGTTATAGGGGACAGACAGTGAAACTGTGCAGTAGGGAGGCAGTGTCTTATAAGAGAAGCAGTAAGGAGGTGCATATATATGGAAAAGAGGAAAGAATAAAAAGACTGGAAAATTTGGAGAATGCCAGATTTTAAAGGGTTAGAAAAGCCAAAATGACAATTTTGTATTTTGTTCATGAGGAAATGCCAACCACTGGAATTTATTGAAATGAAAATAACTGCATTTTAGGAAGAACCATTTGATAACTAAATGTAGCTGGACTGGAGTGGGGAGAGAATTGAGGCAAGGAGACCAAACTATTTTGATATTCTAGATGTAAGTGTTCTACAAGTATGGTAGCAATGTCAGAAGAGATGAGACATATATGAAAGATCTTTAAAAAGTAAAATTAACAGAACTTGGCATCTGATTGGATGTATGAAGTAAAAAAAAAATGAACTAGAAGAGAGGATTTGGGAACCTGCCCACTATTTTCATATATCTGCATTAAAAGAGAGCTAAAAGAACTTTTATTAGAAAGTAGTGTATGTCATAATGGGGAAAAAGAAATAATGGGCACAAGATGTATGAAGAAGGCATGGCTACAGGAGCTATACAGCTAAGGCAAATTCTGAGAAAGAGATGGTTGAGCTACTCGTATACAGATGGGGAAATAACTATGTTTCATGCAGCAAATTGAAAGAATTATTTTCCATGCTTGAATTCTTGCAGCTTAATTCAAGATTAACCCTATCCTATCTTTTCTTGAACAAGGTTTCAATTCTTGTTGGTTCTGATGAATTTATACTAATCCTGTTTTGGAATCTCCTATTGCAGGACTTTTCCACTACTATTAGATAGCACTTTCTATTCCTACTCTTTCAGATCTCTGGCCAGGAAATGTTTGGCCTTTCCCCATGATAATACTGGCTTTAAACAACTCAAGCATATACTGGAGATAGCAGACTCCCTTAAATTTTACAATTTCCACCAATATAATGAAACTCAAAAATGTTGTCTTATAAGGTATGATGTACATTTTGCAGTTTTTTAAGATGAAGGAGAATCTTGAAGAGGGAGCAAACTCTGTAGACTTTACAAATGAGCTAGCATTATGGGTCATAAGCTAACTTGCTCAGGGAAAGTATCTAAAGCTGGTTAATAAACTGAAAAAATATAGGAAGATAAACCTGGCTACTAATTAAATCACTGACAGTCTATCTCAAGAAACAGAGTACTATGAATTCTAACACATCATTACTTGACAAATATTGTATTCTTAGGTAATAATGAAAACAATGGATAACAGCAAATTCACAGTGGTAGTATTTTTCATCCAAAATAGATATTCCTGTGTTTTTATGCTGATGAAAGCCTTTTAAATAGTTACCTTTCTATGTTCTTCAAGTTCTAGAAATAATGGCTTTCTTTTCCTTAAAGTTAAGTATTAAGTTTCTCTGTGGTTCATTAAAAATTTATCTTTACTATTAAGCCTATCTCTCTATTAGAGAGACAGAACATGTTTTATCTGAAATTTGGCTTCAGGATTTTTGACTTAGAAGTGATCATAAGGCAATACTTTGAATACCCTAGCCAAATGGCAGAGAATACATAAACATGATGATATTAAAAATAACTTCTCAAAATAAATTAGAAATCTAACTCATAGGTTTTGGCTCTTAAATTTGGGAAATTTTGCTATGGGGGAAAATACTTCTGAAGGAAGGAGATTCTTTAAGATATTTTAGATTTTAGGTTCTGGTCAAAATAATTCAAACTAACAAAATTTACTACTATTTCTATTCATCAAAGAATATTTATCTTTGCATGTCTCCTCTCCTAATTGACTTTTCGTGATCATCATTATCACAATTGAAAAGCATTTAGAATATCAATAAGCAGCTCCAGATCAATATCTAAAGGGAATGCTTTCTGATTTGCCATCAGTAAGATTCATATTTTCCATGCTCTCTATTGATGTTTGTTTGCATTATGTTTCCCTTCTCAGATTTTTTTTCTTGTAGATCTGATTTTTCTTTCACAGCAAGATAATTGTAAAAATATGTATACACATATTTGATTTGTCAAGTATTTTAACATAATTAACATGTAGTAGATTTCCTGCCATCTAGGGGAGGGGTGGGGGCTAGAAAGGAAAAATTTGTAACAGAAAGCTTTGCAAGGATCAATGTTGGAAAATTACCCATACATATATTTTGCAAATAAAAAGCTTTAATAAAATGAAAAAAATTCATATTTTCCCTTTTGTGCATCACTCCTAACTTTGTGTAGGAGGACAATATGAAAGAAGGGAAATATTCTTGGAATCTTATATCCAGTTTTAAGGAAGTCTAAAACTTTTAACTTACTTTTAAGCCTGAAGTTCCTTTATTAAATGAGATCTATGATGAAGGTTCCCAAATCCTTTTTCCTAGTATTTCAACCAAAAAAAAGAGGAGTAATTATTTTGATTAAAAATATCTTATCAATATCTTTGAAGATAAAATTATTGGGGTCTTATATCAAATTACAGGAAGCTCAAAGTAATCAAATACATTTATAATTTATGTGGTGCTTTTTATTTTTGGGTGGAGGAATGGAGAGCAATGAAAGAGAGAAAGTTGGCAGGATTGATTGTACAGGAAGTAAAGTTCTTTTGGAGAAGAATTTAGATCAGTTGATGTTCTCAAGCATATAATTGCAGATAATTTGTCAAAGAGTACAAGTCATAACCCATCTACATCTCATCATGTGGGGCTTGTCGATGTGCTCCCATAAATAATCTACATCAGTCAAATAACAAAATTTCCCAAGCACATGTAATGTGTTGGAGAAAAACTTTTAATGATAGATCTTGCCCCACTAAACCTTTTTTTTTAAATTTATGTAAATAGTAAGCAACTCTTTAGAATCAAAGATTTAGAGCTGGAAAGAACATTGAAGTTATCTGGTCAAATCTCCACATTTTACAGATGATAGTGAGTCCCAGAGAGGTTAAGTGCTTTGCCTATATTTACTCACCTGGTAAGTATCTATGATCAAATTCAAAAAGAGATCTTCCAAACTTCAAATGCAAGAAGACTCTATCCACTGCATTCACTTAGGAGGCTCTTCAGTATATCAGTATTGGATTCAATCAGCACAATGCCAGGCACAAATAGAAAATTGTGGCTATCATCACCATATAAAATGAATCCCTTTTCAATTTAGACTCTATGTTGGGTTTCCTCTAAAATAGTAGGAAATACTGTTGGTGAGAGTTCTTAGCCTTATTTTATGCCTCACTTGATATTAATAATCAAAGGGCCATCAAATGTTAGAGGTTCCAGAGAACCCTAAAAGGAAGACTGGATTGTAACATCTGACTATGTAGGAGTGGGGACCAAAGTGGTCTCATATTTTTACATATTATAATTATTAATACTTTTGTCTTCTCATATGGTAAATGTTGGTATTGTGAATGATTCGCATAAATGAGAAATGAGTTACCACATGGCTGTTCCTTTTGGGAAACCACTTTGACCTATTTCTACAAGTATATTTGGGATAGAGATAGACTCAGTCCAGGAAAAGAGAACCTAGAGAGAATTAAGAAGAAGGTAAGGAGAGAAAGTGTCATTATCATTCCCTTTATATGGGCTACATAAAAAAAATATCAATCAAATAATTAATTAAATGCAAGAAAAAATATTAAAATATAAAGACTTCTGGGAGGAGAGACCTAGCAATATGAAGGATCGGAAAAGATTTAGCATAGAAGGTGGTACTTAAGAAAAGAAAATCTATAAGAAACACATGAAGAAGTGCATTCCAGGAATGAAAGACAGCTAAAGCAAAGGCTTGGAAATGAAAGATGGAATGTTCTATCTGAGGAACAGAGAAGTTTGCTTCACTGAATAATGAGAAGAAGAGTAATATATAATGAGCATAGATAATTTGGGGTCAGATGGTGAACATCCATAAAAACTAAATAGTTTTTATTTCCTCTATAGGAAATAGAGAACCACAAAGTTTATTAAGTGTAGGGGTGACATGCTTAAAAAAAATCACTTTGGCAACATCATGAAGGATAGATTGGAGTGAGGGACAGGAGACTCTAAACCCAAAGTGTAAAGCAGAACTGATTAAAAATGGGAATACAAACTAAAGTGAAGATTTCTCATTCAAATTTATAAAACTGCAGGTAACCAAACACAATAAGGCATGTTTGAGAAATCAATTATAAGACACCTCAGTTAGTTAAAAGCAAAAGTGTTCAGTGCACCTGAGGTGAACATTAATTGACCATTAAGGCATGTCTAGTCCTATTTTAAAAGTTTTTTTTAATTATTCACCTTTTTAAAGGAATATATTAATTTTTATATTATTTTTTATTCCTCAAATCAAACAATACAAAAATTCTAACTGTAGGATTTGTAGAGTTAATAAGATATAAAATATCACATATTTACATTATATTTACAAATGCAAAACATTTGCAAAATGTTTATGTGACACAGCAATAAAAATAAATAGATATATGTTGGTAGGGAAGGTTTGGATATCTTTTTTTTTTCAATGTACAGAAGAAAAGTGCCAATCAGGAAAAAAAAGAATAAATATTATATGTTCAGTACAGTCAAATCATAATAACTTTCAGGCATCAAAAGTACCTGATTTGCTCAGGTCTATATAGTTTGACCATGGTCTGTTTATATATTCCTCAGTTTTTCATAACTCATCCCTACCATCCTAATAGTAGCAAGAGGAGTTCTATATTGTAGAGGTAGCAATTGAAGCCAGGTCATCCTAGCTTTGAAGCCAGCTCACTATCCATTGTTTCATTCTCTAATAGATAAAGTCAGAGGATTAAAAGAAATCTGTTCTTGGAAGAATTTTATATTTTTAGCAATCATATGAAAGAATATTCTAAATCACTGATAATTAGAGAAGCAAAAATCAAAACAATCTTTTTTGTTTTAACTGTCTACCTAGCAAATTGGGGGAAATTACAAAAGGTAGGCATACTTAAATGTTGAAGCACTCAGGAATGTATTGTTGGTGGAGGTATAAATTAGCACAACTATTTTAGAAAGCAATTTGGAATTATGCAGAAAAAAGTGACTAAAATTCCTATACATTTTGACCCAGGAATTGTAACTATGAATATATCCAAAGTGGTCATTGATAAAATAGTTATAACACCATTATTTATGGTAACTATTAGACACAAAGTCGATGTTTAATGATTGAAAAATGGATTAAAAAATCAACATATGGGGACAGCTAGTTGAGGTAGTTGATAGACCATCAACTTTGAAGTCAGGAGGACCTGAGTTCAAATCTCGCCTCAGATACTTAATACTTCTTGGCTGTGTGACCCTGGGCAAGTCACTTAACTCCAACTGCCTCAACAAAAAAAGAAAAAGAGAAAAAAAGAAAAAAGAACTTGATATATGCACATTACCAGACATACAGAATAATATAATATTACTCTGCCACAAGAAATAGAGAAATATAAAGGCTCATATGAACTGATGCAGATTAAGTAGGCAACACAATGACTACAACAATATAAACAGAAAGGACAACCAAAAAACAATTGGAAATGAATGTTGCAAATTTACCAAGAAAAAACCTGGCCCTAGAGAAGAGGCATGAGAAGACAACTTCTCAACTCCTTTACAAAGATATGACATCCACAGTTAGGGAATCTTGAACATATTTTCATAATTTTTCAATGTATTAATTACTTTTACTGATTTTCCCCACTTTAGTCTTTTAAAAATATTCCTTAAATAAATGTGTGTCCAAAGAAAAAGCTGGAAATCTTAATTGAACACCAGATAGATAATTTTGACTATATTAAGTTAAAAAGGTTTTGTACAAACAAAACTAATGCAGACAAGATTAGGAGGGAAGCAATAAATTGGGAAATCACCTTTACATTTAAGGGTTTTAATAAAGGCCTAATTTCTAAAATATATACAGAATTGTCTCATATTTATAAGAATTTAAGTCATTCTCCAATTGATAAATGGCCAAAGGATATGAATAGACAATTTTCAGATGATGAAATTAAAACCATCTCTAGTCATATGAAAAGTTGCTCCAAATCACTATTGATCAGAGAAATGAAAAATGAGACAACTCTGAGGTACCACTACACACCTGTGAGATTGGCTAAAATGACAGAAAAAGATAATGATGAATGTTGGAGAGGATGTGGGAAAACTGGGACACTGATGCATTATTGGTGGAACTGTGAATGGATCCAAACATTCTGGAGAGTAATTTGGAAGTATGCTCAAAAAGTTATCAAACTGTGCATACCCTTTGACCCAGAAGTGTTTCTACTGAGCCGATATCCCAAAGAGATCTTAAAGGAAGAAAAGGGACCTACATGTACAAGAATGTTCATGGCAGCCCTTTTTGTAGTGGCTAGAAACGGGAAACTGAATGGATACCCATCAATTGGAGAATGGCTAAATAAATTATGGTATGTGAATGTTATGGAATATTATTGTTCTATAAAAAACAACCAGCACGATGATTTCAGAGAGGCCTGGAGTGACTTGCATGAACTGATGCTAAGTGAAATGAGCAGAACAAGGACATCATTGTACACAGCAACAACAAGACTATATGATGATCAATTCTGATGGACATGGCTCTCTTCAACAATGACATGTTTCAAACCAGTTCCAAACCAGTGAAGAAAGCATATAGACCCAGAGAGAGGGTTATGAAATGTGGACCACAACATAACATTTTCATGCTCTCTATTGATGTTTGCTTGCATTATGTTTCCCTTCTCAGATTTTTTTTTCTTGTAGATCTGACTTTTCTTGCACAGCAAGTTAACTGTAAAAATATGTATACACATATTTGGTTTGACAAGTATTTTAACATAATTAACATGAAGTAAACTTCCTGCCATCTAAGGGAGGGGTGGGAACTGGGGGGGGGGGAATTTGTAACAGAAAACTTTGCAATGTTGAAAAATTACCCATACCTATGTTTTGCAAAAAAAAATCTTTAATGAAAAATATAAATATATATATATATATCAAAAAAATATTCCTTACTATGCATTCTGGGGAAAAAATGAATACAAGTGAAAAGTTAAGCAATGTAATTACAAAAGATCAATAAAATGTGTTTTTAAAACATTGTAGAAATCTAGAGTACTCTTATTAACATATACCTTTGCATATAAGTAGGCTCACCTAGGAATAGAGTATTTGTAACTCTTCACAGAGAAACATCTTTATACTCCTAGCTTTTAGATTTCAATTTTATATTCTCAATTCCAGGTTACAGGAGAAGAAAGAAAACTATTGGCAGATATCACTGAAGGCTTACAGCAACCATCATGTCCTTGGCAGCTTTTCATTATTCATCTTTCATCTGATCCATCAGCCCAAATAATATTTTTAATTGAAAAAATATTTATCAACAACTTTAATCTGTTTTGCAGAGATTTCCTACAAAGAAATGGCCAAGATCATACCAGATACTACTCAATGAGTCCTGGCAAGCAGGACTGTCAGGGAAAATATGTTCGAGTTTTTCAACAACACAATAACAAGAGAGTGTGATGAGACTTATTAGATTGAGCAGATGGAATTCTTTCCAGTAAGGGAATATGTCTAGTTCATAACATTAGTTTTAATTTTCACAGTCCCCATCTTCAAATGGATAATTCTTTTTAATAGTAATTTTTTTCTAACAGTGGCATCTTTGACACTTAAATAGTATATAAATCTGTTAAGTAAGGAGAGATAGTATAACATAACATATAAAATGCTGTTTTTGGACTCAAGAAAACCTAGATTTGAACTCCATATTAGAGATTTAGTGGCTTTATGGCCAAGTCACTTAAACTTTCTGGATTTCATTTAATTCATTTATAAAATAAGGTTTTACATAATGTCTAAGATCACTTCTTACTCCAAATTTGTAGATAGAAATTGGGATTAGGAATTGGCTTGCGATTTTAATAGGGGAGGCACTTCCTAGGGGAAGAAAATTGCTCTACTAATGTAGATCAGCACCATCTCTGCATTTTATAATATTAGAGGTTTACTTTAATCACTGAGGGGTAAGTACTTAAACTAGAATCATATAGCCAATACATTTCAGATTTAGGATTGAAACCCAGATCTTTCTGGCTTCCAATCTACCTCATTATCTACAATGTCATAATATAATAATTTATTGCATTATTAAGAAACAATATGTCAAATACAGAAAATCATGGGAAGAAATGGGAATTAATAAGAATACTGTTTTAGACTATCTAAAAACATTAATATAATTATTCTTGCTGTAAATGCAAGATCTTTGTTCAGTAACCAGAATTAAATCATATCAATCTTATCATTTGCACTATGAATTTGCACCTTTTCGTTGTTACTTGCTTTTTTTTCCCTGACTTTCTCACTTTTTTCTTTTTTGATCTGATTTTTCTTGAACAGCATGATAAATGTGGGAATTTTATAGAAGAATTGTATGTATTTATGTATTGGATTACTTGCTAGAGAAGGGAGAAGGGGAAAGGGAAAGAAAAAAACTTGAAACACAGAGTTTTACAAGGGTGAATGTTGAAAACTATCTTTGCATGTATTTTGAAAATTAAAAGCTATTATTAAAACAAAAAAATGTCCTATGAACAGACAGAAGATGAAATGAAGCTGGAGCTAAAGAGAAAAATGATTCATAGGTTCCCTTTGGTGATACAATTAAAAGAGTTAGCAAAGTTGATTTTGTAATGCACCCAAAGGCATCAGATCCTTAGTTGTCTGACATATGACAGGTCTTACTATTATTTAATTTTAAAAAACATCACAAAATAAGTTTTGAAGAGGACAAGGAGGTAAAGAAATTCTGTAAAAAAATTCAATAAAAACCTTCAAATTTTATTGCTATTCAATTGTTTCAGTCATGTTGAACTCTTCACAACCCCATTTGGGTGTTTTGTTTTGTTTTTTAGCAAAAATACTAGAATGTTTGTCCATTTCCTTCTCCTCATTTTACAGATGAGAATGCTGAGGCAAACAGGATTAAATGACTTGCTCAGGGTCACATAGCTAGTAAATGTCTGAGGTCAGATTTGAACTCAAGAAGATGAGTTTTCCTGACTCAAGCCTGGTATTTTTTCCACTCAGCCACCTAGCTGTCTCACTTTCAAACTAAATCAGTATAAATTTAGAAATTCTGAAAAACAAAGGAAAGCATGGAGGAAACAATGAAAAATATATTGGAAGATATAGTTTAGGAGTGAGAAACTAAAAATAACACAGTTTTTAGACTATTTATAAACATTAACCTAATTGTTATAAGAACAGATAGGAAACAAATGATTAGTAACATGGAAATTGTTTTCAAATCACCTGTCTATGTACAGTCAGAGCATTAACCCATTTGCATAAAGATTCAATAAATGCCTAACTGGAACAATGAAGAAAAATGACAAGAAAATAGGGCATACAAGTGAGGTAATTCAAAAAATGATCTGTTTAAATAAGTTGTTGATTCCTGATTTGGGCTGCATGTAACTCAATTGTTTCTCTCTTTCCCTGAAGGAAGAAAGTAGCAAGAAATGTTAGCAAAGCAGACATCTATAAGTAGTGGATACAAAGTATGGAGCAGTCTGGCCCAAAGAAACTATCAATCAGAATGTGTCAATTCATTTACATGAATGTAATTGTAGGCATAGCAATTTTACTATCTCAGACCGGACTTTTTGTCTATATACCTGCAGCCCTTAGTTCACCTCACTATAAAACTATGTAATAAGTAGTAATTGTGTGTTATTTGTGTTCAGTTTAGCATTATTCGAATAAAATTGATCTTTGGGAAATTACTAGGAATCAACCTTTTTTACTGAATAAGAAAAACAGAGAACCAAAAACTAGAATCCAAGTACTTATATCCTTTAGGAAAGATTAGCATAATGGTACTTTTTTTATATTATTCAATTCAAAAACTCTAAAATTAGCTAACGGTCATAGAATCTCAGAATTTTAGCATTGTAATAGATGCAACTAGTCCAACTCATGCCCAGAATAATCCCCCCTGTAGAATACTGAACAAGTAGTCTTCCCAAGCGGTATATATGTCCTCCTCCATCAGTACTCCCCTATTCAATAAACACAAGCTCTACTTCCCACTAGGATAAAATACAAAATCTTTTGCTTGTTTTTTTAAGTCTTTCATGATATGGCCTCCTTGTATGTTTTCAATTTTCTTAAATCTTAACTCCTTTTACATTTTCCAAAATCCAGTGACACGGGCCTCCTTACTGTTCTTCTCTCAACACATTTGATCTCCCTAATGCATTTTCACTGACTACCTATTCTTTATGCATATCTAGAATTTTCTCCTTCCCCATCTCTGCATCTTAACTTGCTTTAAGGCCTATCTAAGGGGGGCAGCTAGGTAGAGCACCAGCCCTGAAGTCAGGAAGACCTGAGTTCAAATCTGCCCTCAGACACTTAACACCTCCTGGCTGTGTGTCAATCCCAATTGCCTCAGGGGAAAAAAAAAGATTTATCTGAAATCCCATGTTCTGTTTAAAGCCTTTTCTGACCCCTTTTAATCCTATAATGTCTTCCCTTGAGATTATCTCCAATGCATCCATCATACATACATATACATATACACACACACATATAGACATATACATATATATGTGGATAGATAGATATAAATGTAAATATATCTTAGTTATTTATGCTTAGCTATTTCCATGTTATCTACACCATTAGACTGCAAGCTCCTTGAGAGTAGGCACTGTTTTTTCTTTGCATGAAGATTTCCAATGAAAGGGGGATTCTACCATTTCCTGGAGCATTCTATTCCATTTTTTGACAGTTCTAAAAGTTAAGAAAATTTCCTTTATGCAACTTTGATGTACCACTGCACACCTTTCAGATTGGCTAAGATGTCAGGAAAAGATAATAATGAATGTTGGAAGGGATGTGGGAAACTGGGACAATAATACTTTATTGGTAGAACTGAACTAAACCAACCATTCTGGGGAGCAATTTGGAACTATGTCCAAAGTGTTATCAAACTCTGCATGCCCTTTGATCCAGTAGTGTTTCTACTGTGCCTATATCCTGAAGAGATCATTAAAAAGGGAAAATAACCCACATGTGGAAAAATGTTTGTGGCAGCCCTTTTTGTAGTGGCAAGGAACTAGAAACCAATTGAAGTCCATCAGTTGAAGAATGGCTGAATATAAGAAATGATGAGCAGAATGATTTCAGGCAGCCCTGGAGAGACTTACATGAAGTGATACTAAATTAAGTGAGTAGAACCAAGAGAACATTGTACACAGCAATAACAAGATTATATTATGATCAATTCCGATGAAAATGGCTCTTTTTAACAGTGAGGTGATTCAGGCCAGCCCAGTGGTCTTGTGATAGAGAGAGCCATTTACACTCAGAGAGAGGACTGTGGGCACTATGGACTACAACATAGTATTTTCACTTTTGTTGTTGTTTGCTTACAATCTGTTTTCTTTCTCATTTTTTTCTTTCTTGATCTGATTTTTCTTCTGCAGCATGATCATTGTGGGAATATGTATAGAATAATTGCACATGTTTAATATATATTGGATTACTTGCTATCTAGGGGAGGGAGTGGGGGGAAGGAAAGGAGAAAAATATTTGGAACACAAGATTTTGCAAGGGTGAATGTTGAAAATTATGCATATATTTTGAAAATAAAAACATTTGAAAAAAACTATCTGAATGTGTAGATCAATACATAACTATTTTCACTTTTTTCCCTCATGATTTTCCCTTTTAGTTCCGATTTTTCTTTCTCAACGTGATACATACATATGTAAAAAATTGAATATACATGTTTTACATGCAACTGGGAAAAATACTAATAATAAAGTAAAAAGTAAAAAAAAAGAATGCTTATTATTGTTCAGTTCAGTCATTTCCAATTCTCTAATCCCATGTGGCATTTTCTTAGAAAAGATACTGAAGTAATTTGCCATTTTCTTCTCCAGTTCATTTTACAGATAAGGAAACTGAAGCAGAGTAAGTGGCCCACCTGAGGTCATATAGCAAGTAAATGTCTAAGACCAGATTTAAACTCAAACTCTTTCTGAATCTAGACCCGACACTCTATCCACTGAGCTATCTAGCTGCCCCAAAAGTTAATAGTTGACATTAACTCTGTTCCCTACGTATGTACCCCTCACCCTAGCATATCAATAGAAAAAGGATTGACATGTTAAAATAGGGTTTTGCATTGCAAAGTTATTGATGTGGATATATCCAATTCTAGGTAGCTATAATCTAAAACTGTCCAAAGCTCTGACCTCTATTATAGGAGCTATTCAAACAACAATATGACCTAATGACCACTTATTTGAATGATCCCTAGAGAGCAGGGATAGTCTTTTTTTTTTAAGGATTTGTACCCTTAGTACTTAACAATGACTGGCATATAGTAAATCCTTCATGAATGAAAGTGTACATTTGAGTGGATTGTTTATAAAGTAGCATATGATCCATTCATTATGTAGTGTTTGAACTAAATAAATTCTAAGATTCTTATCAACTGCAAGGTTTTATGACTTTGTGTGAGACTATGACACAGGACAACTAAGTTTTGGTGTTAAGGAATAAAAAGGAAAATGGGCGTGGCACTAAAAAGGGAAATCCTGGCTAGAGTATCTCAGTGGGATCTCTGTACAACAATGTGAGGGTATATGTGATTTAGGGAAAAATAATAATGGAGAAAGTTCTTAAAGAAAAAAACAATTACAATTCTGAGTGGGACCAGGCATGTCACCAAGAATTCTTTGTGTTATCTGTTCTTTGTCCCATGGTACTCACTTTTATTTATCTTTATTCTTTGAAAGCAATTCTTTAATATAGCTGCTCTTTAAAATTAATTGTCATTTTACTAATCAACTAGTTGATTGATTATTTTTATTATTGCTATTCATCCAAGTAGATATTTAGCAATAGCATTCTGATGGCTAGCTTCTGACAGATGAGATCCTAATTTCTTGATTTAGAATCCTGAATCATCAGTAAGTAATGTAGCTTCACTGGATCCCCTTTCCTCAATTATAAAATAAGAGAGTTTGAAGAAATGATCTCTAAAGTCCCTTCCAGTTCTAGCTATAATTCTATAATTCAATGTAAATACTATTATCCTGAGTCTAGATTTCACAGTCCCCATTTCCTACTTCCCTTTAAAATTTTCTTACATGTGGATAGTTTCTCTATGAATTATGTCCATGCTACAGTAATGAAATAATCACTAAGTTCCCAACTTAAAAACTGGATGCTTATGTTCATATGCAAATTCAATTAAATTAAACAAGCATTTATTAAATACCTATTATATGCCAGCCACTGGGGATAAAGATAAAAACAACACATGAAGAAATGGCCATTGTGAATTCTTTACATGACCAAACCCCAACTTTTGGTGCCTACCAACATCTGGTATCTATATCACTCACATCAACACCATATACCAAGAGAAGGACAGGGTGCATGATTTAGACATAAAACAGTGATACCATAAGCAAATTAGAAGAACAAAGAGTAGTCAACCTGTCAGATCTGTAGGGAGGGGAAATCCATGAGCAAACAAGAGAGAACCTTATGAAATATAAAGCAGATAATTTTGGCTATATCAGATTTAAAAACTTTTGTACAAACAAAAACAGTACAACCAAGATTAGAAGGAAAACAAAAAGCTGGGAAACAATATTTCCAGCAGATTTCTCTGATAAAGGCCTCATTTCTCAACTACATAGAGAAATGAGTCAAATTTATAAGAATACAAGTAATTTTTTAGTTGATAAATGATCAAAGCATATAAACAAGCTTTCAGATAAAATTTAAATTATCTATAGTCACATGAAAAAAATACTCTAAATCACTATTGATTAGAAAAATGCAAAGTAAAGCAACTCTTCAGTAACACCTTACACCTACCAGAGTGTCTAATATGACAGAAAAGGAAAATGATAAATGCTGTAGAATATAAGGGTAGATATGGGAAAATTGAAACACTAATTCATTGTTGATGGAATTGCAAATTGATTTAATCATTCTGGAGAGCCATTTGAAGCTATTCCCAAAGGGCAACCAAACTATGTGTACCCTTTGATCCAGGTTTACTGCAACTAGATTTTATTCCCAAAGAGATCATAAAAAAGAGAAAATCCCTATGTCTGCAAAAAAATATTTATAACAACACTTTTTGTGGTGATAAAGAACTGGAAATCATGGGGATGCCCATTAATTGGAAAATCGCTGAATAAGCTATAGTATAGGAATATAATGGAACACTGTTGTACAATGAAAAATTATGAACAGACAGATTTCAGAAAAATCTGGAAAGAATTTATGAACTAATGCAAAATGAAATAAGCAGAACTAGGAAAAAACAGTATCAGCAATATTGAGTTATGATCAACTATGAATGACTCAGATCTCAGAAACACGATATAGAACAAATTCAAAGGACTCACAACAACAACAAAAAAATGCTATCCACATCCAGAGAAAGAACTTATTAATGCATACTTTTTTCACTTACTTTATTCTTTTTCATGCTTTTATCTGCTTGATGTTTCTTCTTTCACAATTATGACTAATAAAGAAATGTGTTTTACATGAGTGCATAAGTATAACCTATATCAAAATGTCTATTATATTTGGAAGAGAGGAGGGTAAGTTAGAAGGGAGAATAATTTGGACTTCAAAATCTTGTAAAAAAAAATGAATTCTAGCCAGTGAAATCTTAAGCATTATTTCCCACTCCCAGGCATATGCACATACCATTCACCAGATATGAAAATGACACTATTCTATGTTACAGAATCCTTTTATTCATAAAGCTTCATTTCCCTAGCCTTCTCTGATGTTCCTGATGAACATGTCTTCCTCCTCAGATATTATTAGAGTGCTTTGTGCAGCCCTCTCTTTTGCCCCCATCACTCTCTAATTTACATTGTACTAATCTTTTCAATTGTCATATCCCCTCAAAGACCTGGAAACTCCTTGAATACAAAAACCATGTCATCTTTTTTATTCCCAAAGCACAAGATAGTGCCTGTACTATGGCAGCTAAGTATCTCAGGTACTGGATCTGGAAGTAGGAAGAGATAAGTGTAAAAACTTTAATAACTCTGTGATCCTACTAAAGGATCTGTTTGCCTCAGTTTCTTTAACTTTAAAATAGGAATAAAACTGGGGCAGCTAGGTGGTGCAATGGAAAGAGCACCAGCCCTGAAGTCAGGAAGACCTGAGTTCAAATCTGGCCTCAGATACTTAACACTTCCTAGCTGTGTGACCCTGGGCAAGTCACTTAACCCCAGCCTCAGCCATAAATAAATAAATAAATAAATAAATAAATGAATGAATGAATGAATGAATGAATAAATAAATAAATAAATAAATAAATAAAATAGGAATAAAACCAAAAGCTATTGGGACACAGTGAAAAGATGAAGAATCCAAGATTTCTTTATCCAGAGATTGGCCTGAAAAGTTAGAACTACAAGGGGAAAAAAATAAACAGAGGTAGAAAACAAAAGAAAGTATCTCTGAAAGGAAAGAGATTTCATAGATGTCTCTATTTTCACATTGAATCCCTAATATTCTCTGCTTTCCACTGTTACTTTATTTCCTGTTCCCATTCCTTATCATAAGGCTTTACATAACTCAATTCAATAAACATTTATTAAGGATTTTCTATGTGACAGGCACTGTATTAAGCACTGGGAATACAAATAAGAAATAGAAAGACAGTTCCTGCCCTGAAGGAACTTACAATCTAAAGGGAAGAAAATACACAAAAGAAAGCTGAAAGGGGGGGAGGAGAAGAAAGTTACCAGAAGGTATGAAACCAAATGGAGACAAAACTAAGCAGAGCTGCAAAAAATGAAGATTTACACACAGCAAGGGCTCAATAAATGCTTTCTAATTAACCATGTTTGCTATCATTTTTATTACATGGTATAGACTTGAAATTAACATGTGAGAAAGCTCCATTTGCCTGCCAATTATAGCAAAAGAAAGTATAGTGAGATCCCAATAACTGTGAATAATGACCATTGTGAAGTAGCTCTATTATTTGCACTATTTAAAGTTATAATTCCATGTAACTTTTTCTAGCCCAATGTAAACATGGAATGAAAATTACTAAATCTATCTTTATCTCTTTATTGATTTAATATAACAGTAAAAAATTTAATTGCTAAATATAGTTCCTAAGTATAAGCCTATAGAAATGATGAAACTGTCCTCTCCTTCATTCAATCTTCATACCTAGCTTGCAGATTCAGAGAACTTTATTCCTAATAAATAATGTGGTAAATTTGTATACTTTCATTCTCACAAAATCACTAAAATCAATAAGGTTTTAAAGTCATTATCATTGTGCCTGAAACACTTTTCAACAGTTAGGCTAAAAACTTGAAAACAAAAGAAAATAGTTTTCATCACAAATTTTTTTTATTTGACCACCAAAGAACTGGAAATAATCAGTAGGGATAGTTACTCAGAGTATGAAGATTTCAAGAGGAATAAATAAGCTTTGGTTTTAAGTTAGATAAACCTTATATACTTCAAATCTAGGTTGGGTATTTTTTCATTCTCAAAAATAAAAATTTTGGAAGCCGTTATTTTTCCAGAATTAGCCTGTTTCATCTATAGTAAAAAAAAAATTGTTGATCTTATTGACCTTAACTGATAATTTTCTTCAAAGCTTCAGGATATTAGCTACTACGTTCTTATCTTCATTGACCTCTTCTCTGGGAATTCTGGCATTATGTAACTGCACTCAATTTTTAAAGCTACAGGACTCTCCCATTTCACTTCCCTTTTCTTTCACTTAAATAAACTTGAAGTTTTGGTCATAATGGCTACTTTGCTAAGATGAATGTGCTTTTGTTTGTACTTGCTGCAAGTGTAATAATTTTGTGTTTTGTAATAAGAAACATCTAGGTGGCTTAATAGATAGAACACTGACCATGAAGTCAGGAAGATCCGAATATAAATCTGGTGTTGGAGCTGTGTGACTCTGAGCAAGTCATTTAACCTCTGTTTGCTTTAATTGACTGGAGAAAGAAATAGCAAATCACTCTACTATCTTTGCCCCCATCCTCCCCCTCCAAAAAACCCTCAATAAAACAAAACAATTCAAGAATAATATTCATATGCTATGGTCCATGGAGTCAGAAACAACTGAACTGAACTGAACTGAACTGAAAGAACTGAACAACTGAAAAACCAATAATTATTTGTAAACTGAAGCTGATGAAACTGACTTTTTCTTTTCTATTGTTTCAGTGTTTATAATATCCCATACTGAAAATTCAGGTATATTCAGGTTTCATCTCATCTTAAGTTACTAATACTACATTCATGTCATTCAACTATATTGTTTGTTTTGGGTTTTTGGTTTGTTGTTGTTGTTGTTGTTGTTGTTGTTGTTGTTGTTGTTGTTGTTTTGCAGAGGCGTGACTTACCCAGGATTATATAGTTAGGAAGTGTTAAGTGTCTGAGGCCGCATTAGAATCAGATCCTCCTGACTTCAGACTGATGCTCTATCCACTGCACCAACTAGCTGTCCTCTACATCTTTTTTTATTCTACTTTAATAAAAAAAAAAACTCTTTTTTGCATGCTGGCAGTGTTTCCAGCCATAGTATTATTCCTTTGTTCCATTTTGTTAAAGACTCTTTTGGGAAAAAAAAACTGATACAGTTATTGGTAATATAGTATATGGCAGCACATAGTTATATTTCACAATAGGCAACTGCAGAATTACAAAATAGTCATGTTAAAACCCTCAAATAATTCATAGATGTACAGTTAATTTAATTTTGGCTCAAATTAAATGTAATTTGGCATCATGTTATTTTTATATAAACCTTTTTATTTTCAAAACACATACAAAGTTTTTGACATTCACCCTTGCTAAACTTTTCTTTTTCAATTTTTTTCTCTCTCCCTTCCCCACTATCCCCTCCCCTAGAGGGCAAGCAATCCAAAATATACTAAACATGTGTGATTGTTCTATATATCAATTATCATGCTGCACAAGAAAAATCAAATCAAAAAGGAAAAAATGAGAAAGAAAACAAAATGCAAGCAAACAACAACAAAAAAAAAGGTGAAAATACTATGTTGTGATTCACACTCAGTGCCCACAGTCTTCTCTCTGGATGCAGATGGCTCTTTCCATCACGAAACCATTGGAACTGGCCTGAATCATTTCCCTATTGAAAAGAGCCATGTCCATCAGAATTGATCATCATATAATCTTGCTGTTGCTGTGTATAATGTTCTCCTGGTTCTACTCACTTCACTTAGCATCAATTCATGTAAATCTTTCTGGACCTCTCTGAAATCATTCTGCTGATCATTTCTTATAAAGCAATAGCATTCATATACTATAAATCATTCATCTTTTGTCCAACTGATGGGCATCTACTCAGTTTTCAATTCCTTACAACTACAAAAAGGACTGCTATAAACATTTTTTCATGTATGAATCCTTTTCCTTTTTTATGATCTCTTTGGGATACAGGCCCTGGCATCATTTTATAATCTGTACTATTTACATTATTAAAATTAAATTAATTGCAACCTGGCTGTATCTTTAAACTTGGATCCTACACAGGAGAAAATTAGATAAAAATGTGTCTAGCAGTACCATATAATTTCAACCAAGAAAATGAGTATTGATGTTACTTTCTATTCTTTTCTGATATTAAATCTGTATTTATTCCATGTATTGACATATCTATCCCAGACTTTCCAGTTAGGTGATTGCAGCCATGGCACTTAATAAGGAAAAAATATAATTATCACCTTGACAACAGTGGTATTTCTGTATTATTTATATATAATTTCCTTGCCTTATTCTATTACATACTCTGATATCTTAATATAAATAAAAACTTAAAATGGATTGATAGTACAGTGGCCTCTGTATTCTACTAGTAAAAAGGTATAGTCTATTTAATATAATAGAAAATTCAATAGCGAGACATAAAATTGTTTTCTTGAAATAATGAGTTTTAAATTAGAGCTGGTTTCATGTTTCTGCTACTGTGTTTTATATTTACAAAATCAAAATATGGACCAGATGTCCTTAAATAGAGGTATCTCTATGGTAACAGATTTTACCATTTTTAGAAGATAGCACACATGACAAACAGAATCAATCTCAGTTTATTTTTGGCAAATAAAGCCATGCTGCTCAATTCATATACAAATGGCATATAGAGATATGGAATATACATATATAACATAAATGAGATATATATTACATATATATCAATAGTTTATAACATTATTTATATATATATTTATTTATATAAAGATATATCTTTTCAGAATATAATTTTAAGGAAATCTATTAGGTTGGCAGAGTTATACAAATATCATTATGCTCCATTTAATATATTCAAGCTCACTGTCATCTTTTAATTGATAAAGTGACACTTTAAAAAGTAGAAAATTAGATGTACTCACGAATTATTTTCAGAAAAGACACTTGAAATTTCAGTAGTTATTGCTCTGTAGAATTTCCCATTAGTAAAATTATCCATCTAAAGAAAGTACAAGATTATTTCCAGTCAGTTATATAGTTCATACTTCTTTAGTTGGTATTCATTATATTTGCGATGGGCAATTATATTGAATAAATGAGTGAAAAAGGATGGGAAAAAATCAAACTGGGGCTATTAGTTCTAATGTCAAAATGAAAGAGATACAAGTTCATCACCTAGTTCTACCATGCCCTCAAAATAGGAAAAGAGGAAATGAGCTAAAATTGTGTGAGTTGAGGGAGAATTCAGATAGACTGCAGCTGTGTTGAATATGCCAAAATACCCAGTGTTGAATATTCCAAAATATCACTAAGAAAAAAAAACCTAGAATTTTTTTGCCTAGTTGACCAGTTTGAGAATTTGACTGAAGAAGCAATGTAGTGCAATTCAGATCAATAAATTTGGAGCCAGAGGATACATATTCTTAAATCAACCTGTGCCAAATACTATCTTTGAGATATTGGTTAAAACACCTAATGTTTTAGGATTTCATTTTCTTCTACAAAATGAGACAAATTTGATGACTTTGAAGTTCACTTTAAGCTTTAAAATCTATGATCTGATGATGTCATGTAGAAAAATCATAGAAATAATTTTCTGGCTATGAAAAATCCCTGAATCCTGAAATAGCTACTGAAGGTATAATATCATTACCTATTTTTTTAATAAGGCAAATAGTTATCTGGAAACATTTGAAATGCAGTATTTCTTACAAATGGGGACTCAATTTCACATAATCTCATGATTTCCTTCCATCTTTACTATTGTATGTGGCTGATATGCACTGAAGAATTACAATAGACATTGTGCAAGCACTCATTATTTATAGCTTTTGTTACAATTTTCTTCAATAATGCAATATCCACCCCAGTAAATGATAGATGTGTGTGGAGTTTAGCAACCTTTTCTGGACCTCAATTTCTCAAGCTTTTCTACTTCTTTGTTGTTGTATATAATCCAGGGTCCTATAAGCAATATTTCATGAAAGGAAACCAAGGTTTAACTTGGCTTTCCTGAAACAAATGAATCTCATATACTGTCACAGGAACTCCCCTTGGAGATCACCCACTCCTGAAATAATTCTCCATTTAAAAAATAGATTCTCAGTTGATACTCAGCCCTCGGAAATTTAAAATGACTCTGATAGACAACCACATAATAGGAATGCTTTATTGCCAGGTCACTGATGACAATGTTATGAAACCTGGTTGTCTTGGCTCCATGGAGAGATACCATCTGTGAGTGTGATATCATTAAATTATACAGACTTCACATGTTTGTCTTTCAGTTGTATTTGGAGGAAAAATTTAAGAGGGAAAATAATCCTGCACAGCAGCATCAGGTAAGGGAAATTCCCTTGAGACTCATGTCTTAGAATTTCCATTTTATGCAGGAGTGTGCTAGGACTAGTTTGAGAGATTACTAAATTTTAAATGTGAGCATTTTTGCCTAAGATAGAGTTTAACTTAGTGTTTTATTGGTAGCCTAGATTTTTAAAAGTGAGAAAAATATTAGCAGAGAAGATTAAATTTAACAGTGGGGGAGGGGCACTTTTGGGGGGAGTTGACCACTAAAGGTTTACCAAAACACTGCCTATTTTCTGACATTTTTCTTGCTACTTTAAGATAAAGAGAATATAGATTTGTAGCTGAAAGAGACCTCTGCCCAATCTGCTTATTTTATAGGTAAGGAAATTGAGACAGCAGTGTAGTGACTTATCCAAGGTCATATATGTAATATCGAAAATGAGATTTGAACCCAGTTTCTGAAACTCCAAAATCAACACTCGTTCTCATATTTTTGTTGTATTTATATGTCTTTTTTCCCTAAGAAATTCTGAGCCCCTAAAGGCTACACTCATTTTATATTATTATTATAATATATCCTATGTAATTATCATTATCATTTTTCCTGTTATTTCCTCAATACTGGGAATATCTTGTGAGAAAGCTCACTCAACCAAAATAGATTCAAAACTATTCTATAACTCATCTCATTGCAAAGTTCCCTAGAACACTGAAAAGTTATATAATTTTCTCATCTTCCAGAATTCTGACTTGAACTCAGATTTTCCTGACTCCAAGATTGAGGGAAACTGAAAGCAGAACAAGAAATAAATAACAACAACAACAACAATAACAACAACATTGATATAGTGCCCACTATATGCCAGATACTGTGCTAAACATTTTATAAATATCTAATTTGAACCGCACAGCAACCCTTTGAAGTAGGTATATTATTAGCCCCATTTTTCAGTGGAGGAAACTGAGGCAATTTAAACTCTGGTTTCAAATGTGGCTTCTTTCATACACTAATTGTGTGACCTTCAGCAAATTGCTTAACCTCTATATCAAGCAACTCCTTAAGACATATAATAAGTCAAAGAGGGGCTGGTGATTTACATTGATGAAAATAGTCACTATATCAGGAAATTCCCATTCTGAAAAAATCACAAAGGCTTTGTATATTCACAAATACAGAGTATCCCAAAGCTTAATATAAAATGATGAATATGAATATCTAAATAAATCATATATAATAGACAAATAATACATTAATATTAATAAATATTCATTTTCTATTATACATTTGTGTGCTTATTTAATTAACTCTTTCCAATGTTATTGCAATCACCAAACCAGCCTCTCTTCTTCTGGTCTCTTATGACCATTTCCATCTATCTTCCACATTGCTGTTTTATTCCTAAAACAGTTCTTACTATGTCACTCCCCTACTAAAAAATCTTTACTGGCTACTTATTAACAGTTGAATAAAATAGGAAATCCTCAACCTGGCACTCAAAAGGCTCTACAGCCTCATTATTCTTTGAAGTCTTAGTTTATATTATTCCCTTTCAAAATCTCCAATCCAGACAAACTATTCTATTATCCACATTTTATCACTTGATCCATGACTTTGAACAGTCTGCTACGGCTATCTAAAATAGAATCTTTCTTCACCTCTGTCACTCATAATAGAAGCAGTTAAATGGCACAGCCTCAGTTTCTTCAACTGCAAAATGAAAATAATAATAGTATCTCCTCCCCAGAGTGTTGTGAATATCAAATAATATTTGTAAAATTCTTGGCACAATGCCAACATAGACTAGATGATTAATACTTGTTTCCTTTCCACCCTCTTCCTAATTCCAGCTCATATGTTCTTTAATATAAAAGAATTTTCCTAATACATCACTCCCTAGCCCCTAATCCCAGGTACTGGCACTTTCTCTTTCTGGAAATTTCATCACATGTGCTTTTGCTTCATATTTGCATATATGTTTTATGCATGTATATATTACATGTGTGTATGCATGCATATAGGTATATATAAATAATATTCTACTTCAATCTCATCCATGTATTTTACACCAAGAACATCAATTGTTTGAGGGCAAAGCCTATTTCGTTTTTGTCTTTGTATATCCAGTGCCCTACATATAATAAATTTTTGTAGAATTTAATTGAAGGGGTGTTAATTTGCCTCCCCTCTCAGATTACAATCTCACTAAGGGCAGGGATTTTGTCTTATCCAATCCAGTCTACCCTTAACTTCTTAGAAAATAGGAACTGCCTTTTCCCCTATTTCTGTGGTCCCCTCATTACCTTTGATTTAATAAGTGCTCAGTAAATAGTTTCTGAACTGAATTCAGGAATTGGTTTTGGAAGGATTGTATTATAGAATATTTATGGTTAGAAAGTAGAGAAGAACCTCTTCAAGAAATGGGGGTAGGAATCACTATTTTCTTGGCTTTACTTATGTCACTTTGCATCAGTTCATTTACATTTTTCTATCATTTTCTGTATTCATAATAATTAATTATTTCTTATAGTACAATCATCTTCTATCATTTTCATGTATCAGAATAAATGTAGTCATTACTTTGTTTATAATTTGCTACCACAAAAAGTGTTGCCATAATAAAAAAAGAAACTAAGGTTAGAAATGGATGTTATATTGCTGTTTCCTCACCAAAAACAAGAATTTGAAAGCTCGTCTACTCTAAGACACATATATTGCATGAATAGTGCCCTAATAATTAGTTGTTTGGGTTCTTGAATGCTACCAATGATGGTAAACTCACTATTCCCATTACATTTTAAAATAGCTATAATCAACAGGGATAACAAAATCAAATCTTATTCTCTTTCATTTAACAGCATTTGGTCTTAATCCTCCCATTTGGAGCTCTGCAGTATCAATCTAAACTCATCTTCTATAGTTATTCTACTGTCTTCTCTCCATCTTCCATCCAAAGCTTGGTTTAAACTACAGGGAACACAATTCCTCACTTAAGCTGATCATCTGAAATCTCATCATTCAACTTTAATAATTTGTACTTATCCTTTCCCTTGAAATCTAGGCAAGTTAAGTGCCCAAAGTCAAATAGACATTAAGTACAAGAGGCAACATTTGAACTCAGGCTCTTGAGATTGGAAGGTAGATCACTAAATTCCTTCCAAAGCCTTCCTTTATAAAAAGCAGGAAGCTTGGACTTTGCAGTCTACTCTTTTCTTTCCATCATCACCCCTACTTTGTGTGAACTCTATAGAAGATTATGTGCTTAATAAATGTTTTTAATTACATATAATTATTCCTAGGGAATGCCTAGAATATTATAATTAGAATTTATAGGACTTAAAATTGGAAGTGACATGGGGTCATAGAGTAGCAAGGAAATTTAGAGGCCATTTAATCCAACACTCTCATTTTACAGTTAAGAAAACTGAAGCCTGGGTGAGCTAAGTGACTTGCCTAGGGTCACATAGACAGTAAGTACAAAAAATACCATTTGAACTTGGTTCTGTCTCTAAAGCAAGCATTTTGAAATCATCAAGTCAAAGACCCCCACTTAACAGAAGAGGAAACTGAGGCACAAAGAGTTGAGTGACCTGTTCAAGAGCACATGAGAAAGTAAATAATATACTAGTTTATTCTACTCCCTACTCACTGGCTTTACCTGTGTTTCTATTAAGTGTACTATGGCATGAATTATAATATTACCTAGATTAAAAAGAGATGAGTAATTGAAGATAGAGTGCTTTTCTCAAATGTTATACATTCTATTTTGCTCATGTGTAATAACAACAGCTTCTGAAACAGTAGCAATGTATTAAAGTTATTGTTCATTTTTAATTACTTTAAGGCAAAAATGTCAATTGTTGCAACTGATTTTAGGCTTTTGGAGAAGTCATGTAAATTATTGATTTGGGGAGCAAACAGAATTTCAAAATTAATTAGAAATTTCTGGGGCTAGGTGACTCCTGTTGATTAAAATCCCCATTACATAAAGGACTGTTGGTTTTTTTCCCTATTTATGACTAATTGGCTGAAGCCAGACTCCTCAAACTTTTATTCTTCCTCCTCTGTGTCCCCTCCCCCACCAACTCTTTGCCATGAATTTTTTGTAATTTCTTATAACCATCTCACACTACCCAGAAGATAAGCTTAGAACATAATTATAAAGTCTAGAATGACTGATCCCAGACCTGCTTCAGAAGGAAGTCACAGAGACAGAAATGTTAGTTCTAAATGAGTCCTCTGAAGAGATAATTTTAGGGAGTCCTCCCAAAACAGCCCAGAAAAGAAAGATTTGAAGCTGGAGTGAGTGAGATAAAAGTGTCCATAAACTAAGACAGTTGACAAGAAAATAATACACAGACATTGCATATTCTTAGAACACTTCTCTCACAAAGTTGTACTGAAAATGGTGGATTTTCTCAATCCCTTAGCAACATTACCACAACTGGCTTAGAGGAATTCATGACCCTCAATTTAAGAAACATTGTCCCAAACCAATTATTTTGTATCCTAACTTCTGCCAGCTTTGATGCAGACTGTTAATTAACAATATTAATTTTCCATTGTTTGGTTGTTCAATATCAGCTTGGAAAAGCAAACATATGGAATGCAATTCAGAGCACATTAATCTTAAGTCCCCTCATAGCAACTAATGAATGAAGCAGTCGTGATAAAGGCTTGCAAAATTGTTTGCTTTCTGGAGATGAAGAATGGGCATCATTCATGTGAAAAGTCATTAGGAAGTAGTGGTGGAGGGGAAGGAGTTTTAAGTCATTTTGAAGCAACAAGCATTACATTAGTCATTCTTAAAGAGTGGCCTGTGGCTTGGCTGTTCTCTTATTATATTACTTTTTTACAATGTGATAATGTCTAAAAATTTGTTTCTGACATTAATTATTATCATTGCATTTATGATAAATGCTACTGGCATATCATCAAAATCCAAAGTAGCATCATTCTTTTCATTCATTTTTGTTATCTTTTTTTTAAAGCATCAGCAAGTGGCAATAGGGAGCTAGATGAGATAGATCTGCCCTTTAAAAGTGAGTTGCAATCCCTGCTTAACTGCTGAAGATGGTGAATCTTTCAACTGGAAAGTAGAATGTGAAGGGATTTGATGCAAGCATAGACCCCTCCAGCCTCTCCACATAAAGGCTTTTAAGAAGCTTGTTTCTAGAAGCAGCACAATGATATGGAAAGGGAGTATATTGGAGAGACATGTCTGGACCATCTCTTGCTGATTGGAAATGAGGCTGGAAAATCTTTTCAATTGGATGTGTTGCCAGAAATATTGTTGTTGAATCATTTCAGTCATGTTCAACTCTTCCTGACCCCATTTGGGGTTTTCTTGGCAGATGTATTGGAATAGTTTGCTATATCATTTTACATTTGAGGGAACTGAGGTAAATAGGTTTAAATGACTTCCCCAAGGTCACACAGTTATTAAATGTCTGATATCAAATTTGAACTCAGCTCTTTCTGGTTCCAGGCTTGGCACTGTATTTCACCACTGGCTGCTCTGCCAGAAGCATAGTAGTCTTTAAAAAGATCTGTCAACTCTAGTCATCTCCATTTCATTTAGACACTTTTTCATTCATAGTACCTGCCAAGAGACCATGCTATGACAGAAAAAGTCTTAAGGTTTTCTCTTTTAGACTATATGATTTCTTTCTTTCTTTTTTTTGCTGAGGCAAATGGGGTTAAATGACTTTCCCAGGGTCACACAGCTAGGAAGTGTTAAGTGTCTGAGTAGACTATATGATTTCAAGAAAGAAGACTCAGTTCTTAGAATGACCTTCAAAACTCCAATCAAGCAGAAGGGTTCACCCAGGAGTCATCTGCACCTGGATATGAACTTAGTGGAGCCAATTATTAAGTAAGAAACTAATCAACCCCCACCCCCTATGGAGGTGTAGTATATGGGAGATTATTCTTCCCAGATGTTGAGGAAAATGAGTGTACCTTTTTTCTCTTGTTATTTCTTTGAAATAAATATCATCTTGTGAAAGCTATGCTTAATTGGCTAATTAATTGATTGATTAAAATGATTTACAAAATAATTGGGACAACCAACACATATATCTTCCAAAGGTACCACTTTTTATCATTTCATTCCATTCTCAAAAATCTCTAATAGCTTCCCTTTGCTGACAGGATAAAATTCAAACTTCAGGTCTTGCACTCAAAATTTTATAATCTAGAGACAACAAGAGAGCTAGACCCAGTCAGGAAAATTAGCTTCAAATCCTATCTCCCATATATGTGACTCTCTCTGAACTTTACTTTTCTCCCTGGAAAAAATGGAGTTAGTTATATTTGACACTACTTACCTCATAGGGATGTTATAAAGAAAGGACTTTGTAAATTTAAAATGTCCCAAATGCAAAATAGAGGTTCCAAGGCCAAAACTAGTTTTTTGTTTGTTTGTTTATTTTTTGTTTTGTTTTGTTTTGTTTTGGAGGGGAGTTGGGGGAAGCTAACTGAACTGAAAACTAAAATTATAAGTAAAGGATTTATAAAATATACTTCTCACTGCTAATCAACTAACCAATAATCATTCATAAATGACTATATATATATATATATATGGCTCTGTCCTAGGTGCTGTATCTGACATGTGGGAGCTCACATTCTAAAGAGGGAGATATATATCTGCATACATACAAGTATAACAGAACCTTAGAGGCTTCTTTTCCCATGTCCCATTTACACTGACACGCTAGGTCCCTAGTGATCAGCTGCCTACTTGTCCCCTCAGTGTTCTAAAGACTCTTAAAAGTTAGGGGGTGGTTTTGCTTAGTACTGTAAATCATGAGGTCTCACTGGTATACTTCCTCCATTAATTCCCAGTTGAAATCTATTAGTCAGCCAGACTTAATTAGCATTTATTTTGGGACATTTACTAAGGAGGTGTCAAAAGAATAATTAGTCCAAAAACATGCCCTCAATGGTCTATGAAATACTCTCCTGCAAGAACAGAGTTCAAAGAAACATGGATAAAAGCTTTTAGAGTTAGTGACAAATGCATTTTTGATCATATGAATTCCATTTGTCCATTCATAAAATCTTCATCAAGTTCATTTTAGGAATTATAAAGTTCTTTTCAGGGGTCCTTGTATTATTCCAGAGCTGTCTTTCTCAGTGATTGTTTTTTTCCTCAACTTTTGATGCAGATACTGCTGTCAGTTCTGTAAGAAACATACCAATGAGAAGTACAAAGCTATCAGACCTATTGACATTTATAAAGTCTTCCTCTGGTGAAGAATGGAGAGTGGAGGGTAGGAAAATTAGAGTTTAGTCAGATATCAAAGATGCCAAGAACATCCAATGCATCCATGGCCATCACCATTCATTTTGACTTTTGTCTTGCTACTGCATTTCAATAACTCTGGAAGAAAGACTGGGGTTTGTATAATTGTAACTCATTTAAATCCAATTCATGGTCAAGTCAAGACATCACCCTGTGATGTAATTGGTCATCTTCAAAAACAAAAGATGAACAACAATAACTATGCGACACTATAAAATCATTTTTAAATGTTTGCCTCAGTTTCCTTTTCTGTAAAATAGGGATAATAATTGTACCTACTACACAGAGTTATTTTGAGCATCAATGTCATTATAATTGTGAAGTAATTTGTAAACCTTAAATTTCCATAAGTGCTATACATTATCATCATCATCATAGTTACTATGATTATTTGGAAAGAGGTGATTTAGTGATTCAATCAGCCTCTACCCTTAACACACAAACACACACACATATGTATATATATATATATATACTCATATATAAAATACATATTATATATAATACATAAATATTCTTGACTTGCCCATGAATTGTATTTAAATGGGTCAGAATCACACTTTCCATTATACTACAAAGGTGAACCATTCAAATTTGCATTTTCTTTTTCATCTACCTGCTAATAGGCTAGTCTAGGCTTTAAGTGGTTTCCCTACCCTTCTCCTCAAATTTAAATCATCCTACACATAACTGACAGATAAATATAGCAACTTTGTCACTGATATACCATTTCAAAATGGTATGTCCTTTACAATGTCCAACCTTCACTAACAACATCCACTAGTTGCAAAAGACAGCATCAGAGATGATGTCAAGATCTTACCAGTTTTGACATCTTCTGACATCAGCTACTAAAATCCCAGCAATCTCTCTCTTGGTTTTTAGGGGGGTGTCCAAGGTAGAGAAGTTTATAACAGTATAGTGTATAATATAATGCCTTCACATGGTTGTCTGGTTACATAGTTAAAAAATGTTCTTTGCTATTCAATATTTATGGTACTGTAGATTTTACATGCTATGAAAAGTGAATATTGTCTGAAACAAAAGTTATTTTTGATGTCAGAAGACTTCGATGATTAAACTTTGGGGAGAAGGGTAGGGAGACCACTTAAAACCTAGACTAGCCTATTAGCAGAGGAGATGAGGAAGAAAATGTGAATTTGAATGGTTCACCTTTGTAATTTAATGGAAAGCATACTTGACTAGAAATCAGGACACTTGGACTATAATCCTAACTCTGTTGTTAATTAGTGTGTCTTTGGATGAAACATTCAATATCCCTGTGCCTGTTTTGTTATCTGCTAAATGAGCAAATTGGACTAGATGAGCTTAATGCTTCTGTCTAGCTCTAAAAATCTATGAATGTCAGGTCTTGACAAATGACTAGATATAAAGAAATAAGGAAAAGGATGATTAATCAAAGATAATTTATTTTAGACATTTAAATAATTGTAGAATTCGATAGCATTGATCAGACTAGGAAGTCATTATTGACTATATATTGACTACAAAGGTAGCCCAAATAATCATAATCTCCATAATGCCAGAGAATTGAGTACTTACTGCAGAGGTGTATGGATGAAATTTACTTGAATTAATAAGAAGCTTCTGGATTAGAGCCATAGAGCTTTGCACATGGCCAATATTTAAAAATGCTTCCCCAATGACTGGCAATTTATTGAAGTGAGGGAGGTGGTATTCCATTCTTTCCAAGTGAAAATCAGTATGGCATAGTGGATAAGGAACCGGCCTTGAACCCAGAAACTCTTGAATTTAAGACATTACTCTAGTTTAAACTGACTGTGTGAATCTGAGCAAGACATGCAATTTTTCAGTGTTTTAGGCAATATATTGCAGAGATTTTTTTAACATTCATTGGCAGAGGAAATTTCCTTATCTGGGAGTTGTTCATACCAGTGAAATGACTTCTATTTCCTTACCCTTGATAATTTTATTTCTGTTTTCCTATTACTGAGTAAAAACTTCTTCAGAGTATGTCTCTTACCCTCTTTTTTATTATTCATTCATTCAATCAATCAATTATCTACCTATTATTTATTTTTGTTATCTAGTATCCCAAAATATCTGCAATAAATGTTATTTTTATAGAGATGTTAGCAAAAAAAGTCACAAAATCCTAGGGAATTACTAGCAAAAAATGTTTTGCATGTTCCCAATTTAATTTTGTGTAGTTTATTTTATTCATTATTTCATGCTTATTGTGTTAGGAAAAATGTTTTAATTTAAATTTAAAATTTTAATGTTTCTATGTTTGATATTAAAATTGTCTCCAGAAAAATATATTTTCAATAATTTCAAAAAAGGATGATTTTGGGGTACTCACAGGTACCTAACCCACTTTTCTCATTGTTGTTGGGTTTCAGTCATATCTGACTCTTTGTGACACTTGGTTTTCTTGGCAAAGCTACTGCAGTGGTTTGCCATTTCCTTCTTCAGCTGGGAGACTGAGGCAAATAGGGTTAAATGACTTTCCCAAGATTGAATTCTGAGACTGGATTTGAACTCAGGAAGACGAATCTTCATAACTCCAGATCCAGTATTCTATCAACTGCACCATCTCTAGCTGCCCCCTCTTTCCCATAGGTTCAAGGTACCAATATTCGCATTTTTGGCTTTCACACCAAATTCTAGGAATCATCACAAAACAAACAAACAAACAAACAAAAAAACCCTGAGGATTGATTGTATATCCCCAGCCCTAAGTATAGTTCCTGGCATATAAATAAATTTTCATTCATTCATGGACTGTCTTTCTCTGTGCCCACTACCATACTGAAGTCAGCAAGTATCACTAGGCAAACTTGGTTTACATAAAGCTTTTCATTAACAGTTCTCTCCTCTTATCTCTAAAATGTTACTACATATTCAGCACTCACTTTCCCAGCACTTTGTTTATGCATACTCAAAGTAACATGACCAAGTCCCTAGAACTGTTATGGTAAATTTTTAACAACTAGCTCTCCAGGAAAAAAAAAAGAAAGAAAGAAAGAAAGAACCCTAGTGTGTAAGACATTTTAAACTTAATCTGCATTATTAACTTTTTCTCCATTATTTTTATGTCTAGAAAACAGTAAAATAATGAATCAAGTCAGTTTACAGCTTTTGCTGATTTCAAAAATATCAAAACATGATGAAATGAGCATTTAAAAACTAGCCTACAGGGCCAGCTAGGTGGTGCAGTGGTTAGAGCACCAGCCCTGAAGTCAGGAGGACCTGAGTTCAAATCTGGTCTCAGACACTTCCTACCTGTGTGACCCTGGGCAAGTCACTTAACCCCAATTGCCTAAGCAAAAAAAAAAAAAAAAAACTAGCCTACATTAAAGAGTAATCTTTGTATCATTTCATTAAAAATTATCCTAAATATAGTATAATTAAATTTTAATTTGATTAATGAATATAATCAACATGATTTAAAATTTTATTAACTTGAAGCCTGAATGAGGGAAAAAATCTCAAAATGCAATTTTCATAAATAGATAAGATAGAAATTAATAAGATTAGGAAGAATATTATTAGATAAACTATTTCATTTACAAAAGGTAATTGCCAATAACTTCTCTTAGTTCCCTTCTGAAATGCTAAACTCCAGTTTATATTTTCTTATTTTGTTTTAATTTTGGATTAAACATTTTTTAATTAGTAGAGGAAGTATATCTTTAGTGATAAAGATCTTTAATTTGACTACAACTTATACTTTTGGAGAAATACCCCACTCACTGAGAGTTTAAAGGATTTGTCCATGATTATGCATTTGATATATAACAGAGGCAAGTCTTGAATCCAGATTTTCCTGACTCTGGGTCCTTATCTAATATATCACACCTCCTCTCTAGTGATCTTTATTAGTGAATTAGAATAACAGCTGCATTAACATCCCAGCAATGTATCCATTCCCTTCCCCCATGTACACACAAGTACATTTTTAGACTTTTCTACAGACAAAAAAATTAAGTACCATAAATAAAGAGAAAAAATAAGTATTGTCATCACAACCCTATGATAGGAACTTGAGATTTATAGTTATAGTTGGCCATTGTATATGACTCAGCAGCTGAATGAATATTGTTTCTTTCTACTTTCTATAATCTAAAAATGAAATATTAATAATTCAGATCCAGGGCACTGCCGACAACAGTGATTACATTATAAACAGAAAAAACCAATTAGTGAAACTCATAGAAATCCATATTTTCAAATCAGAAATTTTCTAAATTGCTAAAATGATAATGATGATGCTCTGGAAAATAAAATGCATTTTGTCCCTCTGCCTGCACTTTTACCCTGAGGTGACTGAGGATTAGAACACCTGTTTTTTTTTAACTGTGCTCCTGGGATTGGCAAAATTTAGTTCAGAGACTGAATCTAGATACTTAATGGTTTAAAGAATTGCAGAAACAAGTTGAAAAGTCGTGTGTGTGTGTGTGTGTGTGTGTGTGTGTGTGTGTGTGTGTGTGTGTTTCTTTTCTTACTGGTTATTTTTCACCTCCTGGTTCCAGCATACATTTGTTAGGTCATTCAAGAGTGATCATGGAGTAAATGATTTTTATTTTAAGCAAGCTACAGGTTTGCTATTATGAAATAGAGTTTTGTTTTGTATTGTTTAGAAGAAAGGGGAGCATTTTTCATAGGAAAGAGTTCTAGTAAACTGAAAAACAATTATACACTATATAATTTGTCTATTGCAACAGAGAATTTCTTTGCCTGTGGCAGAATCTTTGGTATGTAGATTGAGTGGTCTAAAATCTTTCACTCTTTACTGGAGGATTGATTAGCTTAAGAAGTAAGGTAGGAAAATAGAATTTCTGGACGAGTTGGAGGGCCTCTGATAATTACTATTAATGGGCTTGAACAAGTCCCTAATCTCTCTGAGACTCAGTTTCCTCATCTATAAAACAAAGAAAGGGTTGAACTAGATGGTTACTGGCCTCCATTCCTGCTCCTTGACCATGATCCTATGATTTCTATTAAATATTGGAGAAGGAATATATGCATATAAAAAGAAAGACCATACCAATGAGAATAAGAAGAGCCTAACATTTATATAAAATCTACTCTATGCCAGGTACTGTATTAAGCATTTTACATATGCTATCTCATTTACTCCTCACAACATCCCTGGAATTTAGGTACTTTTATTATCTTAATTTTCACAAATGAGGGAACTGACATCAAGAGAAACTGAGAACTTCCCAAGATCAAACAGCTCTTGTCAGAAGCAGGATTTGAACTTCAGATCTTCCTGACTTCAAGTCTAGCTCTCTATTCATTGCATTACTTAGCCGTGTCAGTGACTTCATAAGGATGCATCTAATTGTCACAACTGTGGCACAAGAAATTCTTGCTTTGAATTTAGAGAAAGACAAGATCACCATGAGCTAGAAGAGGCTGGGGAAATTTCTTAGAAAAAGGATGTACACAGACTTGATTCTTCCCAGCAATTCTAATGAACTTTGAATAGAAAACACCATGTACATCTAGAGAGAGATTATGGAAACTGATTGTGCATCAATGGACACTATTTTCATCTTTTTTTTTCCTTTCTCATGATTTTTCCCTTTTGTTCTGATTTTTCTCCCCTCACCTGACACATATAGACATATGTGAAAATGAATGTACATGTGTAACCTAAAAAATTATTAAAAAAAAAGATGTTAACCAAGTGTTAAAGATACTAAGGTTTGAATAGATGAACTAAAGAAGAGAAAAGATTACCAAGAAGACTTATAAAGCTTTTTCCAATTCTAAATTTAAGATTTTGTGTCCTTCAAAGAGAAAGCATTATTTGTTATCATCAATATTCCTTGTACACCTATTTATTCAAGACAATGGAGGACATATGATACGTGTTGTCTTTATGTCTATTTTCTTTTAGATTGGAGATTCCTAGAGATCAAGGAGAGGAGGATGGAATTTTCCCCTGGATAACACATAACAAAGCAACTCATACTGTTTTTTTTTTCTAAGATTCTTTTTTTTTCTTTATTAAAGCTTTTTATTTGCAAAACATATGTATGGGTAATTCTTCAACACTGACCCTTACAAAGCTTTCCATTACATATTTTCCCCCTTAGTCCCCACCCTTCCCCTAGATGGCAGGAAGTCCACTACATGTTAATTATGTTAAAATACTTGACAAATCAAATATATGTATACATATTTCCACACTTATCTTGTTGTGCAAGAAAAATCGTATCTAAAAGAAAAAAAATCTGAGGAAGGAAACACAATGCAAGAAAACATCAATAGAGAGCATGAAAATGTTATGTTGTGGTCCACATTTCATATCCTTCTCTCGGGGTGTATATGGCTTTCTTCACTGAACAACTGGAACTGGTTTGAAACATTTCATTGTTGAAGAGAGCCATGTCCATCAGAATTGATCATCATATAGTCTTGTTGTTGCTGCGTATAATGATCTCCTGGTTCTGCTCATTTCACTCAGCATCAGTTCATGCAAGTCTCTCCAGGCCTCTCTGAAATCATCCTACTGGTCATTTCCTGTAGAACAATAATATTCCATATCATTCATATACCATAATTTATTTAGCCATTCTCCAATTGATGGGCATCCCTTCAGTTTCTAGTTTCTAGCCACTACAAAAGGGGCTGCCACAAACATTCTTGCACATGTGAGTCCCTTTCCTTCCTTTAAGATTTCTTTGGGATATAAGCCCAATAGAAACACTGCTGGGTCAAAGGGTATGTGCAACAACTCATACTGTTAAGAAACTAAAGAATGTTACATAAATAAAGAATGATGAAGAGTTTGATAATAACTCCCTTTTGTGGAGTAGAGTTGGGCAGGATGGAATATGAAGTTTGGCTAGACTGAGTTGTCTCCTTTGCTGGAGAGATAGTTTAGACAAGAACCTGGATAGAGGTTGAATTACTGTCAATGTTCAGGCCATCTTTCTAAAGGAAAAAGTTACACTGTCATTTCCAGTACTACTAGGATTTATGGAATGGTGTAGAGCAAAGAGTTCATTCTGAGGCATGTGATGAGTCAAACCATTACAGTGCAAACTTGGGAGAAGACAGCAACTAACAACAGGGAACTGATTTTCATCACTGAAAAATCCCATAAGATTACTATAACATGATCATAGTCATAAGCCACAATTTCCCAGAGATATACAATGCCTTGCACATAATAGGTACTTAATAAATATTTATTAAATTGAATTTGTTTCCATTATGCTAACAGAAGGCATTAAGATGACATAGGAAGAGTATTGAACTTGTCAGTCAAAAGATTTATGTTCTATGCTTGACACTTAGCCAGTGAAAGAATATTGGACTTGGAATCAGGAGGATTTAGGTTTAACTCTCATTTCTAATACTAGCTATGTGACAATGGAATAGTCACTTAATCTCTCTGAGCTTCAATTTTCTTATCTGTAAGAAGGGGATAATAATAGCATTTAAATCTGGATTGTAATGAAGATCAAATTAGATAATAAATACAAAGCAGTACAAATATATGAATTGATTTTGTTATTTGGAAAGTCATTCTGAGTTTTTCATCTTTAAATCAGTCTAGACTTAAATGAATTCTAAGTTCCCTTTTAGCTTTAACATTTTTATGGTTCTCTTAATAAACAATTGGACAGGCTAAAAGATATAATTTATCATGATCAGAAGAGTAGGCAATGTTTGGGGGGCCAACATCATCACTCATTTTAAATATCTCCCACTTTATCTTCATTTTTTGCAGATTGTTTTCGAATATCAATAATGTTAAGAGGGGGACAAAAGAAGAGTGAATGATATGAAATGATTCTTTGCAGAACCCAATACTGCCCTTGAATGACCTTGTTCAGAGGCTTTTCCAAATATTCCAGGAGCCAAAGGAATCCAAAATAGCAGCAGAAATGGAAGTTAAGTTCTGGATGACCTTGAAGTGGAAAAGAGCAAAAATTTGAAAGAGCCCTCCTCAACCAATTATATGGTGATAAAGATCAGTCACATCTCATGGGTAGGCTGAACGAATATCATAAAAATGACAATAAAACCTAAACTAATTTAATTATTTAATGCCATACCAGTCAAATTCCCAAGAAACTATTTTATAGATCTAGAAAAATAGTAGCAAAGTTCATCTAGAAGAACAAAAGGTCAAGAATTTCAAGGGAATTAATGAAAAAACATGCTGATGAAGGTGGCCTAGCTGTGCCAGATCTAAAACTATATTATATAGCATTGGTCATCAAAACCATTTGGTACTGGCTAAGAAACAGAGGTGTTGATAAGTGGAATAGGATAGGATCACAGGACAAATGAAGCAATAACTACAGCAATCTAGTGTTTGATAAACCCAAACACCCCAGCTTTTGGGATAAGAACTCACTATTTGACAAAAACTGTTGGGAAAATTGGAAACTAATATGGAAGAAATTAGGGCTTGACCCACACCTAACACTACATACCAAGATAAGATCTAAATGGGTTCATGATTAAGACATAAAGAGTGATATTATATTCCCCCAATAAATTAGGGGAACATAGGATAGTGTACCTCTCAGATCTGTGGAGAAGGAAGGAATTTGTGTCCAAAGAAAAACTGGAGCTCTTAACTGAACACCAGGTAGATAATTGTGATTATATTAAATTTAAAAGTTTTTGTACAAACAAAACTAATGCAGACAAGATTAGGAGGGAAGCAATAAATTGGGAAATCATTTTTTATTCTTAAGGTTTCTGATAAAAGCCTCATTTCTAAAATATAGAGATAATTGACTCATTTATAATAATTTAAACCACTCATGTTGGAGGGGATGTGGGAAAACTGGGACACTAATACATTGTTGGTGGAACTGTGAAAGGATCCAACCATTCTGGAGACCAATTTGGAACTATGCTCAAAAAGTTATCAAACTGTGCATACCCTTTGACCCAGCAGCATTTCTATTGGGCTTATATCCCAAAGAAATCATAACAGAAAGAAAGGGCCCCACATGAGCAAGAATGTTTGTGGCAGCCCTTTTTGTAGTGGCTAGAAACTGGAAACTGAAGGGATGCCCATCAATTGGAGAGTGGCTGAATAAATTGTGGTATATGAATGTTATGGAATAGTATTGTTCTATAAGAAACAACCAGCAGGATGATTTAACAGAGGCCTAGAGAGACTTGGATGAACTGATGCTAAGTGAAATGAGCAGAACCAGGAGATCATTATACACAACAACAACAAGACTATATCTTGATCAATTCTGAAGGACATGGTTCCATTCAAGACAACATTCAAACAAAAGTTATGTACAGCATGAACTGGAGAAGAGCAGTAATCTCAGAGGGAAGGCACTAAGGTTAAGGAAGACAAAAAATGCAAATGATTCTCATATTTACTTATCTAACTCTATCATGTTTCCCAACTTCCAGTTTCACTGGAACTAGATGTCTCAGTCATCTTATACTCAACATATCAAATATTGATTTAATTTTATTTCCTTCCAAAACTTTTCTTCTTTATAATTTGCTTATTGATATTGAGGATACCACCACCTTTTCTATCACTTAGGTTCACAACATAGATGTCATCATTTACTCTTCAGTCCAATCGGTGGTCAAATCTTTTCATTATTTGCTTAATATGCCTTCATACAATCCTAAAATAGTCTGATAGTTCCACCATTAGAATGACAGATGAGGTAAGTCAAGAAGGTATTACATAAGAAAAGTATGGGCATTTCTGCCCACAAAAAAAATTTTTTTCATTAATTTTGTAGTTTATTAGATTAGCTAAGTAGTATTTTAGTCATTGATTAGACATACTATATAGAGAAAATAAATTTTATTAGAAGGTCTACAAGAAGCACTATAGCAATAAATAATAGGAGTAATATGGCAGGACTAGGACTAGGACAGGGAAATTGGACTAACATTGGAGTAACACAGATACCAGGGGTTAAAAAAAGTAGAAGAGAAGCAGAAAGTACCAAGATTTTGTCTTTCTCAGAATCTTTTTTTAGGGCCAGTCCTAGGATTTTTAATAAGGAAAAAGTAGGAGATGCCGTTTCAAAGATAGGGATAAAGATGATAAAGATAAGAGGCAGGAAAATATAATTCATTTTTTTAAAAAATGATAAGGTGAAATAAATAAAAAATCCCATTCATCACCTCCATTTCCTTATATTTCCCTATATCCAGTAACGTAACATAATGATGACAGTCTGTTGATTGGCTGAATTTTTCATTTTTGACTCACATGCTCAACATCTCTAGACATTCCCACAAATTCATTAAAAAAAAAAGAATGTAAGATAAATATAGAACTAGGTTAAAATTTTGATCATCAGGGAAGATTCTATATGAGTATTGAGAAGAGGAAATTAATTTTTATTCCTTAATCTACTTGAAATACAATCTCACCATACACAATTATAATAGAAGCATTGTTTGGAATTCAGATGAAACTAACTCCCTGGTCTAATTCCAGAGTTGTATCATAATAAGAGTTAAAAAAAAAAAAAAGTAAACAAACACCAAAATATGTTCCCAACTGCACCCTTGCTTAATTCTTGCTTAAGAATACTGTCTTTGAAAGAAAATTCATGCACATGTAAATTTTAAAATACAAATAAATAGATTTTTTAAAATCAGACTAGAACAATACCAATGGGACAAATGTCAGCTAAAGGACAATTCTGCATTGGAACACAGAGGTTGGCAAAGGCTAGATGGTTTCATAAATAGTTTCCTTGATAATTTCTTTTCCATCCCAATTTCAATAAACTGACTTGCTCTCCATAATTTCATTAAATTATACTCTCTTTAAAAACCCCAAATCAGTGAATGGCATAAGTTAGATTTAATCACTAAGTAAGAGTTTTATGCCCTTGTTTGGAGTTAGGAATTCTATGAAAATGACTTTCAAATGACAGTTACTGAGAAAAAGAGTCAGGAAAAAGTCAGTTTTATTAAATTCCATTCTTCTATGGTAAAATGTCCTTACAAAAGATATTTCCAAATTAATGTCTAATTCAAATGTGATAGTCATGCTCTCAATGACACAAGATTCATAAAAATGCAGAGATGTGCTTTAAAAAAGTTCACTTATAAGGTGTTGGAAGCTCAGGCTTGACTAACTATTGCTTCTCTTTCACAATTTTGGATTCCTTTTTGTTTTTGTTGTTATTTAAAAAAAAGAATGTCAATGTTGTGATCTCCAACTCCATTCTACATCATCCACCCACAGAATTGATTATAACCCTAGACTTCAGGTTGATTTGAACCAGCTCCAGCTTCAAGAGTCTAACTCTTGAAATTCCTCTTTCTGTCAATAGTTTCCTATCCTTCCATCTCTCCTATCACCTTGATGCCAAACTAACTCTTATTCTTCATTATTGCCTCTTGTTCTTCCATTTCCCACTCATTCTAACCTTCATTTCTTCTCCTTCACAATCTTGCTTATATAGCTAACCATTTCAATAAGGCTCAGCCCCACACCCTGGAATCTTGTGCCTCCTTGTCATTTAGTTCTTCATTTCTTTTTAATTTCCTTCACCATCATCTGCCTTGTCCACTCCTGCTCCTGAATCACCATGAGTTGTTTAGTCACAGAATTTTGCTCTATAAAATTACTCTATAAAAAATTAATGTTAACTTCAACTAAGTGCTCACTTTTGCAAGATAATCCTTTTCTGCCTTTGACTGATTCCCCATAAGTCTCCATCGAAGATGTTCCAAACTGTTTCCTTAGATTCGCAAGTCCACCAGTGCAACCATTCTCTATCAACAGAATATTGAGCCTTGTGCAGATGGATGTTTTGTCTGCATGATACTCAAATGGCAAACACCCTCACTTTCCTACCTCTAACTTTCAAAATCTTTCTGTCCTTATTAATTTTCAATCTCCTTCACTCTAGAGCCAGAGGATAAAAGCATCTCTCTTCCTATCAAAGGTAACCCTTCCATGCATCCTCAACCTTGTCATGTAGGAAAAGATAATGACCTGGGAACTTTTATATAATTGCTATAAGGATCTAGGAGTAAAAGAACCTCAAAGGAGAGGTTTCTGAGTACTAGTGGCAGAAGCAAAATGTTATGTGTACATGTTATTTCTCTCTATATAAACTGGAGACCCACACTCCTCAAAAGACAATGGGATCACAGAACCTATCATTGATTTCTAAGAAGGCAACTTCTCTCTTTGACAATGAGTCCAATTGCAGTAATTGTAATTACAGTAAAATTCTAAAAAAAATTCCAACATAAACTTTAGGTATGACTAAGGTCTTAAAATTTCTTCAATTATGGGTTTAGCATCTCCACACATAATTTAAACCCTAATATGGTTATTGAGTATGGTACAGTATTTATTTGCTTCACCATTGAAAATACATAATATTCAAAGGACACACTAAAGCCCATAATCAATAAATTTCCTTCAGAAAGTAAAGACACTTTGTAACACTACTGAAAAAAAATGCTCCCCATTTGTTGAGGGCTTTAACTCACTGAGTAACTCACAGTCATGTTATAGTGAATTGGCAAGGTCCACTCTCACCCCATATAATATGACTTTTGTTACAAATCAATGCTCTTTGGAGGAACCTCTTCTCCTCTGAAAAGAGAACTTCAAGAAAACATCTTCTAGGAGGCTAGCACTTAATTCTTGACTTTCAGATTAGCCCAAAAGATAATCACTATATATATACATATATGCACACACACACACACACACACATATATATATATATATATATATATAGAGAGAGAGAGAGAGAGAGAGAGAGAGAGAGAAAGAGAGAGAGAGAGAGAGCACAAGATTATATGATGCTCAGCTACGAAAGACTTAGCTCTTCTTAGCAATGTGGTAATCCAAGACAGTTCTAATAGACGTGAGATGGAAAATGCCATACACATAGAGATAGAAAACTATGGAGACTGAATGTAGATCAAAGCATAGTATTTTCACCCTTTTTTTGATTGCTTTTTCTTTCTTGTGATTTTTTCCTTGTTGGTATGATTTTTTTGCACAATATGACAAATATGGAAGTATGTTTAAAATGCTTGTACATGAATAACTCCTATTAGATTGCCAACTTGAGGAGGAGAAAAGTAAGGAAGGGAGAGAGGGAGAAAAAATTTGGAACATAAAATCTTACAAAAATGAATGTTGAAAACTATTTTACATGTATTTTGAAAAATAAAATAGTATTGAGAAAAAAGCAATGGAGAAAATGTTAATAATACAGATTAAATTTTAAAACCTGTCAAGCCTTTTCAGATTCAATTATTAAATATTTGCCAATACACTCTGCCCTACTTTTCAACTACAAATAATATTGAAGACAACCAAAGTCTCTGGGGACCAACTGGAAGAGCTCCCTGTATTCTTTTAGTAGCTGGACGGAATATAATATGTACATTCATGGGAAATATCCCTTCAACAAATTTCCATGACCCATAATCTAATCAAGTTGATTGGGGAGAGAGAATCATAAAATTGAATTTTGGGGTTCCTCTGATTATCTCCTTGACAAATGTTAGTTCCTTGAGAGTGCTTGACATGCACACAGTAGGTATTTAATGTTGTTTGATTAAAGAATTTTTATTACTTGGTGATAGATTAAATATGGAGGATAAAGAAGAAAGAAAGTAAAAAACTTTTCTGAAGTCCCAAGCCTTAATATAAGAAAGAATGATGACACCATTTTCAGAAATAGGAAATTCAGGAGAAAGAATATTTAAAGTGAGCTGTGCTTAGATCTGGGCTAAGCCTGACAAAAATAAATCAAGTCAGAAAAAAAGATACATATTTTTTTTAAAAAATCAGCATAGTAGACTTCTGTAAGCTACATAAGTAGATATTAAGTTCAAGTAATCAGTATCATTAAGTATTCATTAGCACCATTTGCCAAGTTCCATTCTAGATATGTACTGTAGAAGGAAGAAAGCAGGGCTAGATTGACTCAGTTGAGCAGCAAAAGGAAGAAAAAGCAATAATCTTTTTATGTAGCATCTACTGTATGCCAGACACTATGTTAATTGCTTTTATAAATATTATCTCATTTGTTGGGCATAGGAATATAAGCCTGAATGACTTTTTAGAGGAGGAATAACTTGCAAATTGGGAAAAAAAACCAGCTCATAGTACCAATAGGTTCATAGTCATTAGACTACACCTAGTCATAGGAAATGAGAAGACTCAGATAAAACAGAAAATGGACCAAATCAGGAGATTCATCTAGGATTACTTCTAAAAAAGTAAATTTTACTAATATGCACTTAATGTTAAGAGCCACAGTTTAAACGGGGGTGGGGGATAGGGGGAGAAGCTAAGATGGTGGAGTGCAGACACAACCTCCTCTGACCTTCTCTCAAATCAACAGCAGATTAAGCCTCTGAACTGGTTCTGGAGTCAAAGTGCCTATAAATATTTGGAGAATAACACATTCCCAGAAGAAGTTACACCAGAAGAGCTTCAGAACAGGTCTGTTTCAGTCTGGCAGGGGGCAGTTTGCTGAGCTCAGATGGCAGCACAGACAGAGCAGGAAGCCAGGTCCGGAATCAGCATGGCAGTTAGTTTCTAAGCACCTAGCAAGTCCCCAGGAGACTCTCAGGACACTGCCCCAGTTGCAGGCAGGTGCTTTGACAAATCTGCCTTTTGTAAAAGGTAAGTTGTAAACCACTGAGCCCAGGAAGAATGCCAGACCTAACCCCAATTACAACAGAACTGCCCCAGTGCAAATTAAAGCAATTGTCACTCCTTTGCTTTGAACAGACCTCCAACCTTAAAAAAATGAATAAAAACAAAACAAAACAAAAAAACTCTCACCATACACAGCTTTTATGGAGAGAGAGAAGCACAGACCTCAGATCCTGAGGTTCATAATGGTAAAGCAACTCCAGAGGAAGCCACAAAAGGAGACACGAGCTGGTCCCTATTTCACAAGGCTTTCCTGGAAGACTGCATAAAGAATCTCAAAAGAGAGTTAGAAGAAAAGTGGGGAAATGAAATGAGATCATTGCAAGAAGGATATAATGCCCTCCAAAAGAGACATGAAAAAGACACCAACTCACTGAAAATCAAAATTGGTGAAATGGAAAAAAAAAATGCAATGAACAAAAAAATTCAATTGGCCAGTTACAAAAGGAGCTAAAAAGGTAACTGAAGAAAATCACTAAAAATTAGAATTGAACAAATGGAAGTGAATTAATCAATAAGACTTCAAGAATCAGTCAAACAAAAACAAAAAAAAATGAAAAAAATAGAAGAAAATAGGAAATATATCCTAGGAAAAACAACTGACCTGGAAAATAGATCTAGGAGAGACAATCTAAGAATTATTGGACTGTCTGAAAGCCATGAAAAAAAAAAGAGCATAGACTCTATCTTCCAGGAAATCATGAAAGAAAACTGCCCCGACATTTTAGAATCAGAAGGTAAAATAGCCATTGAAAGAATTCACCCATCACCTCCTGAAAGAGACCCCAAAGTTAAATCACCAAGGAATAGTGTGACTAAATTTCAGGACTATCACACCAAGGAAAAGATATTTCAAGCAGCTAGAAAGAAACAATTCAAATACCAAGGAGTCATAATTAGAATCACCCAGGATCTGTCAGCTTCCACCTTAAAGGATCAAAGGGCCTGGAATCAGAGATTCCAAAAGTCAAAAGAGCTTGAATTAAAGCCAAGAATAAACTAACCAGCTAAAATGAGCATTATCTTCCAGAGAAGAAGATGGACATTTAATAATATAGGTGAATTTTACCTATTTCTAATGAAAAGACCAGATCTAAACAAAAAATTTGACATCCAAACACAGGACTCAAGAGAAGCATAAAAAGGTAAAAAGGAAAGAACTCTTGAGAACTATATTTCTGCAATGGGTATACTTAAAGAACAGGGCTATAATATGATTTTACTTTGATAATATGAAAAAGCAACTAGAAGTGGAAAGGGGATCATACTGGAAAAAGAGGAAAAATGAGGTAAAATGAGGTAAAAAAAAGGAGGTTAAAAATAAGGAAAACCTCATAAAGAGGCAAAGAAAACCTAATATAATTGAGGGAAAGAAGGAAGGGGGATGAGCATTGTGTGAATTTTAGTCTCATCAGATTGGGCTCTAAGAGAGAATATCAGACATATTTGGTTTCACAGAAAAATTCTTCCCACTTTATAGGAAAGTGGGAGGGAAAGGAGGAAAAGAAAAGGAAATACTAATAGAAGGGAAAATATTAGTGGAAAAGTGTAAAAAAAGGGAGAGAGGTGATAAAGAGGGAGGGCTGTTTGAGGGAGGTGGTCATCAAAAGTAAAATACTGGGGTGGGGGAGGGATAAAGGGGAAAGCAAAGAGAAAAACATAACTTTGGGTAAATAAGTTGTCAGGAAATGCAGAATTAGTTATTTTAACTGTGAATGTGAATGGGATAAGCTCTCCCATAAAACGGAAGCAAATAGCAGACAGGATTAAAATCCAGACTCCTACAATATGTTGTTTACAAGAAAGATCTAAAACATAGAGATACATATAGAATGAAGGTAAAGTAGTGGAGCAAAAACAAAAAAGCAGGGATAACAATCCTTATCTCAGATCAAGTAAAAGGAAAGATAGATCTAATTAACAGAGATAAATTAGGAAACTATATTTTACTAAAGGATACCATAGATAATGAAGTAATATCAATACTAAACATATATGCACCAAGTGTTATAGCATCCAAATTCCTAGAGGAGAAGTTAAGAGAGATGTAAAGAAGAAATAGACAGCAAAACTATACTAGTGGGGGATCTCAACCTTGTTCTCTCAGAACTAGATAAATCAAACCACAAAATAAATAAGAAAGAAGTTAAGGAGATAAACAAAAAGGTAGAAAAGTTAGGTATGATAGATTTATGGAGAAAATTGAATGGGGACAGAAAGGTGTTTACTTTTTCTCTGTGGTTCATGGAACTTATACAAAAATTGACCATGTGTAGGGCAAAAAACCTCAAAATCAAATGCAGAAAGGCAGACTTAATGCATGCATTTTTTCAGATCATGATGCAATAAAAATCACATGCAAGATAAGGCCAGGAGAAAATAGGCCAAAAGTTAATTGGAAATTAAATAATCTAAGTTTAAAGAATGAATGGGTGAAAGAGCAAATCATAGACACAATCAATAATTTCATCCAGGAGAATGACAATAATGAGATAATATACCAAAATTTGTGGGATACGGCCAAAGCGGTTATAAGGGGCAATTTTATATCTCTAGATGCTTACTTGCATAAAATAGAGAAAGAGAAGATCAACGAATTGGGCTTACAATTTAAAAAGCTAGAAAAAGAACAAATTAAAAACCCTCCATAAAATACCAAATTGGAAATTCTGAAATTAAATGGTAGATTAATAGAATTAAAAATAAGAAAACTATTGAATTAATAAATAAAACTAAGAGTTTGTTTTGTGGGAAAAAAATAAAATAGATAAGCCTTTAGTTAATTTAATTAGAAAAGGTAAAGAAGAAAATCAAATTGTTAGTCTCAAAAATGAAAAGGGAGAACTTTCCACCAATGAAGAGGAAATTAGAGCAATAATTAGGAGTTACTTTGCCCAACTTTATGCCAATAAATTTGATAATCTAAATGAAATGGAGGAATATCTACAAAAATATAGTTTGCCAAGGTTAACAACAGAGGAAATAAATTATTTAAATAGCCTTATTTTAGAAAAAAGAAATAGAACAAGCTATTAATCAACTCCCTAAAAAAAATCTCTAGGGCCAGATGGATTTACATGTGAATTCCACCAAACATTCAAAGAACAATTAATTCCAATACTATATAAACTATTTGAAAAAATAGGGAAACAAGGTTTTCTACCAAACTCCTTTTATGATACAGATAGGATGCTGGTAGCTAAACCAAGTAGGGTGAAAACAGAGAAAGAAAACTATAGACCAATTTCCCTAATGAATATTGATGCAAAAATCTTAAAATATTAGCAACAAGATTACAGAAAATCATTCCCAGCATAATACACTATGACCAAGTAGGATTTATACCAGGAATGCAGAGCTGGTTCAATATTAGGAAAAATATCAGTATAATCAACTATAATAACAACCAAACTAACAAAAATCATATGATTATCTCAATAGATGCAGAAAAAGCATTTGATAAAATCCAACACCCATTCCTATTAAAAACACTAGAGAATATAGGAATAAATAGGCTTTTCCTTAAAATGATCAGTAGCATCTAATTAAAACCATCAGCAAGCATCAGATGTAATGGGGACAAACTAGAACCATTCCCAATAAGATCAGGAGTAAAGCAAGGCTGCCCACTGTCACCGTTACTATTCAATATTGTATTAGAAATGTTAGCTTTGGCAGTAAGAGAAGAAAAAGAGATAAAAGGAATTAGAGTAGGTGACGAAGAAACAAAATTATCACTCTTTGCAGATGATATGATGGTATACTTAGAGAACCCTAGAGACTCGACTAAAAAACTACTAGAAACAATTAACAACTTCAGCAAAGTTGCAGGATATAAAATAAATCCACATAAATCACCAGCATTTTTATTTTTACTAACAAAGTTCAGCAGCAAGAGATGCAAAAAGAAATTCCATTCAAAATAACCATTGGTGGTATAAAATATTTGGTAATATATCTGCCAAGGAAAAGTCAGGAACTATACAAACTAAACTACAAAACACTTTGCACAGAAATAAAGTCAGACCTAATCAGTTGGAAAAACATCAAGTGCTCATGGGTAGGCCGAACAAATATAATAAAAATGGCAATATGACCTTAATTAATTTACTTATATAGTGCCATATCAATCAAACTCCCAGGGAATTATTGTATAAATCTAGAAAAAATATAGTAGCAAAGTTCATCTGGAAGAATAAAAGGTCAAGAATTTCAAGGTAATTAATGGAAAAAAAAATGCTGATGAAGGTGACCTAGCTGTGCCAGATCTAAAACTATATTATAAAGCAGTGGTCATCAAAAACATTTGGTACTGGCTAAGAAATAGAACAATCAATCAGTGGAATAGAATAGGATCACAGGACAAAATAGGCAATAACTATAGCAATCTAGTGTTTGACAACCCCAAAGACCTTAGCTTTTGGGATAAGAACTTACTATTTGACAAAAACTGCTTGGAAAAGTGGAAACTAGTATGGAAGAAATTAGTGCTTCACCCACACCTAACACCACATACCAAGATAAGATCTAAATGCATTCATGATTTAGACATAAAGACTGATATTATAAACACATTAGAGGAACATAGAATAGTTTGCCTCTCAGATCTGTGGAGAAGGAAGGAATTTATGTCCAAAGAACTGGAACTCTTAATTGAACACCAGAGAGATAATTTTGATTATATTAAGTTAAAAAGTTTTTCTACAAACAAAACTAATGCAGACAAGATTAGGAGGGAAGCAATAAATTGGGAAATCATTTTTATTCTTGAGGTTTCTGATAAAGGCCTCATTTCTAAAATATAGAGAAAACTGTCTCATATTTATAAGAATTCAAGTCACTCTCCAATTGATAGTCAAAGGATATGAACAGATAATTTTCAGATGAAGAAATTAAAACTATTTTTAATCATATGAAAAGATGCTCCAAATCACTATTGATCAGAGAAATGCAAATTAAAACAACTCTGAGGTAGCACTACACACATGTCAGATTGGCTAAGATGACAGGAAAAGATAAGGATGGATGTTGGAGGGGATGTGGGAAAACTGGGACACTGATACATTGTTGGTGGAACTGTGAACAGATCCAACCATTCTGGAGAGCAATTTGGAACTATGCTCAAAAAGTTATCAAACTGTGCATACCCTTTGACCCAGAAGTGTTTCTATTGGGCCTATATCCCAAAGAGATCCTAAAGGAAGGAAAGGGCCCCACAAGTGCAAAAACATTTGTGGCAACCCTTCTTATAGTGGCTACAAATTGGAAACTGAATGGATGCCCATCAGTTGGAGAATGGCTGAATAAATTAAGGTATATGAATGTTATGGAATATTATTGTTTTGTAAGAAATGACCAGCAGGATGATTTCAGAGAGGCCTGGAGAGACTTGCATGAACTGATGCTGAGTGAAATGAGCAGAACCAGGAGATCATTATACATGGCAATAACAAGACTATATGATGATCAATTCTTTTAGACATGGTTCTCTTCAACAATGAGATATTTCAAATCAGTTCCAATTGTTCAGTGATGAAGAAAGCCATATGAACCCAGGGAGAAGCCTGTGGGATCTGAGTCTAGACCACGACATAGCATTTTCATACTTTCTATTGATGTTTGCTTGCATTTTGTTTTCCTTCTCAGTTTTTTCTTTTTCTTGTAGATATGATTTTCCTTGTACTGTAAGATAACTGTATAAATATGTATACACATATTCAATTTGTCATGTATTTTAACTTAATTAACATGTATCCGACTACCTTCCATCTAGGGGAGGAAGTAGGGGGAAGGAGGGAAAAATTTTAACAGAAGGCTTTGCAAGGGTCAATGTTTCAAAAATACCCATGCATATGTTTTGCAAATAAATAGTTTTAATTTAAAAAAAAGATAAAATAACAGTCACATTTTATTTTATTTACTGGGGCTAACATACAGGAAGAGCAAAAAGGAAAAAATTTAAAGAAGGGTCTAATTCCATTAGGGCAGCAACTTTAACCCAAATGTCAGCCAAATGCAATTTTTTAGATCATAGAATTTAATTTTATTTTAAATAACTTCAGCTACTTTAGCTGTTAATACAATAATAACATTGAGAATGGACTTCTTTTTCATTTCATCAAATTTCTTCAGAAAATTGTATCTACAATAAATCATAAACTTTGTCCTTTGTCCTTCCATAATCCTTCCAAATTTTTTTTTGCATTTTCCCCAAAATTGTATTTTATTTTTTTGATCCCTTGCAAATATACGCATTTCAGCCTCTATTGCTGGAGGCAACTTTTAAAAACTGAACAGGGAAGTAAAATATTTACTGGAAGCCAACAAACATAGAATCCCTAAAAGAAGTTGATTGTACACACAAGCTGCCTGAAAGTAGGATAAACTTTTCAGGGGAATGACTGGTTTATTATTGTCATTATTGTATTGTTTTGTTTTGTTTTGTTTTATTTTGTTTTTGTTTTTGCTGAACCTACTAGACATTACTGTCTGATTCTGATTAGAAAATGAGTAGATGCCCATTAATTGGAGAATGGTTGAACAAATTGTGCTATATGAAGCTAATGAAATATTATCGTTCTATTAAAAAATTATGAGGGGCAGCTAGGTGGCAGAGTGAATAGAGCACCAGCCCTGAAGTCAGCAGGACCCGTGTTCAAATCCAGCCTCAGACACTTAATACTTATTAGCTGTGTGGCCCTGAGCAAGTCACTTATCCCCAATTGCCTCAGGGAAAAAAAAAAAAGATGAACAAGCTGATTTTAGAAAGGCCTGGAAAGATTTACATAAACTTAAACTGGTTCTGAGAGAAACAAGTACAACCAGGAATACATTGTACACAGTAAAGCAAGAATACAATGATCAATTATGAAATACGTTGGTGATGCAAGGCAATCCCAATAAACTTTGGATAGAAAATGCCATCTGCATCCAGAAAAAGAACTATAGAGATTGAGTGTAAATCAATAGATACTATTTTCACTTCTTTTTTCTGTTTTATTTTTCTCTCTCATGGTTTTCCTTTTTTGTTCTGATTTTTTTCTCCTAACATGATTCATAAAGAAATGTGTACTTTAAAAATCAATATACACGTATAACCAGGAAAAAAGAAAACAATTTTAAAAAAAGAAAAAAGAATGTCAACTGATGAAAACTGATTACAGTAAAGGGCTGTTTCTCAGCATTATATCAATTATCTGCTCAGAAAACATTATATTCATTCCAGCATCTGCAATGAACTCATCTGCATTTGGCCCAACATGGGGTTCATGTTCTGGACATTTGTGTTTCTTCCTGCCATATATAAGGGGATGCTCATATTGTTGTGTAGAATGAATATCAGTTGATCAAGAAAAGTCTTCTCATCATTTCTTCCTGACTGTGCAGGTGTTGGTTGGTTCTGACTGAACATATTATTATTGCCATTTCTCCTTGGTGCCAGGTCTTCATGTCTGGTGACTGGTAGCCGAAGAGGGCTGACCTTGCTGCAACAAAGGACTTTGGGAAGGAGAAATTTGTAGTGATATCATGGGACTGCCAGGGCTGAGAGATGGAGTAAAGTTACATTCATCTTGTTGGCTTAATCCTGATCCTGTATCCTTGAAGACACTGCTGCATCTGAAGATCGATTCCACTATTACACTGTCCTCCAATGTTCCCTGTTACATTTCTGTTGACCATATCATTATGGCTGACCAAGGATGCCTTAAGATTTGATACCAATTGTGAAAATGGGCTAGTGGAGGTTAGAGGAGTTTCTGTGTTTCTGCTATAACTAAAAGGACTGTGGAGCACCCTGGGAAACACAAGGAGTCCCCATCTGAACTGGGAACTGGGAAGAAAAAGGGAGGTTGTTTCCAAAGCTTTGCTCTCTCATTAATAGAGCTCTCTATTGTTATATTCACTGCCTTTGTCAGTGCTGTTGATTATACAAATCTTGCTTTTGCTGGCAAGTAACATCTGGGCACTCAGGGGAGTCTGTGGCAGATGCTGCAAACTGGTTTAAGACAGCCTACTGATTTTGATGTATCAACTGCTGTTGTCCCTCCAATCTCTATTGCAGTAGAAGTCTAAGCTGGGAGCAGCTGGAAGCCTGTTCAGAGTCTGCCGGGGCTACAAGCCCATGTTAGGAGGAAAAACTCCCCAAGGTGGTGATACTTAAATTGCAGTTTCCATGGCAGGCTTTTGCCTAACTATGCCTTGGAAGGGGCTGGGGAGATTAGCAGTAGGTGAAGCCAAAGAATAAGGTTGAGAATACAAAATGGACCTTTCCTCCATCATTAAGGGCTATGTTGATTGTTGTGGTTGGAATCTCTCTGTTAATACTTTCAATCTGCCTCCCTATACAAGTTTGTCAATTCCAAGGGCTCAGTCTAGCTCAGCTATTTCAGCTTTATGCTTGCCACTGAGAAAGAATATGAGCTGGTCAAGGAGAACCTTCTCATCATTTCTTCCCTTTATTGTTTTGATGGACATAGTAGCTCATCCAACTGGGAGGGGATGCCCAGGTCTTCTGTTTTATTCAGAAATCCTTGATTCATAGCAGTTATTTTATTATTTACTTATGGAAACTTATCATCTGTTCCTGTATGTCCAAACTGATGATCTTCTAAAACACACAATTTGAGCTCAGGAAATCTAGTCAGCCTCAGAGGAGGATTGATTGGAATAGATTGGCAGGATTTCTCAATTGATGGTCACCCCAGCACCAACACCTTCCATTTTTTCTGACTCACATAAGCCTGGCAGCTCTGATACTTTCTCAAACTCAGTAATAATGTGTCAAACTGGTCAAGGTCAGCTGGAAACTGATTCTGGGACTCTATTTGATTTCCTCTGGAGCAGATTTAGTCAGTGATATTGGAGTTGTGGTATAAGGATCCATCTGTTCTTTCTTTTCAGGTTTTACTTTCACATAATCCAGACTCAAGGTTGGAGTTTCTTTTAAATCTCTCTCATTTTTATCTAAAAGGTGCCACAATAGTTGATGGTCCTTTGATTCTTTTTTCTTTGAAGATCCCAGTTGTAATTTTATAGTAAAGTTCCCCAGTGCTTGATCACTCACAGAACTAGATCCATTTTCTTTTTTCCATGCTCCGCTGATCAAGTAGTTATATCTGACAGACTACCTTCTTGCAAGAGCCTGTGTAGAATTTTGTATGAGAGGACAGGCAAGTGTTGCTTGAAAATGAAGAATTATTAAGCCATTGAAGTCAAGGTGTCTTGAACTTTCCCACTTATATCAGCATCAATATGTTGTAGCTGTTATTCAGCAGTTGTTTTCAGAAGCCATATTAGTTTATGTTTTCAGAATATTTTTTTATCTCCCTCTGAAAGTGTGTCAGTACTGTTCAAGAGACCTGAATCCATTGGTTTAACATAATTTGAATTTTTGTCAGATTGAAACCATTTAATTTAAAATGCACATAATCATGGGAGTGGTCAGAGAAGCAAAGCACTTTTGAGGAGGGACAGGGTGATAGGAGAGAGAAAATAGAATAAACAGGGGAAACACAATTAATCATAATAATTGTGAAAAGGATTTTGAAGCAAATTTCTTTAATGAAGGCTTTATTTCTCAAATATACAAGGAACTGAGTCAAATTTATAAAAAATAAGCCATTTCCCGATTGATAAATAATCAGAGGATATGAACAGTTCTCAGATGAACTAATAAAGCTCTTTATAGCCATATTAAAAATACTGTTACTATTGATTGAAGAAATGCAAATTAAAACAATTCTGAGGTATTACCTCATACTAATTAGATTGGCTAATGGGTCAGAAAAGGAAAATGATAAATGTTGATGGGAATGTGGGAAAAATGAGAAATTAATGTATTGTTGGTAGAATTGTGAACTGATTCAACCATTATGTAGAGCAATTCAGTATGAATCTACAGTATGGGCTGAGGGCATTTCCATAAATTGTCACTTCTTGACATAGCTTTCTGGCAAAAGGTGGTTCTCTGCCTTGAGGTTGAATAAAGAATAAATGCACTTCCTCACTAAATCTTCCCAGGTGGTTCTCTCATTAACCCTCAAAGAATTGATATCAATGGAGATGATTTTATCTATAAAATCTTAGTCATAAATGATTCTGAATCCATAATAGCTGCAGGATGAGGTTATTGCTGTGCAATACAAACCAAACATGAATAGATATCTTCTTCCTGGATTGATTTTGGCTGTGACTCCATGAAACCCTGATGCACATTACCGGCAAATCTTGATTCTCTGTCCATGGTTCATCTGAAGGGCAAATTAGCATCTGGCAGTCAAAAGTATGGCTAGCAGACTCTTGATAAACTCTGCATGGTGTGCCAATTGCCATATAATCTCTAGACACTGATATTCATCAGTTCTTCCTGACTATTTGATGAAATCTGAATTCTGGATGTCATCATCATTTACTGTTTTTTTCTTGTTTCATTCTTTTCATTTGCTGAATCTGATAAACTGTTTTCTTTAAAATCTTGCATTTGTCTGGCTATCAATGTCACCAATATTTGCAGACAGTAGTTCAAGCAGCTTTTCTATTTTTTTTCTTGTTTTATTCACCTCTTTTCTGTTCTTGATGCCAATTTATCACAAGGTGATCCTTTTCTCTCATGTGAATGTAAATTAGAAGAATCTGTTGAATTGTCTGAGACTATTCTCGTGTTGAACAACTTCACACTTTTCTTATGAATTTTCATATTCCTTTAAAGTTTAGTTTTATACTTCCAGAAAGTTTTCCATGATCAATTCATTTGATTCTAATTACTGTAAATATTCTGCCCCATCAGGAATCATCTATTTTACTTGTTTTATATTAACTTGATGTATTTTTTGGTGCATCATGAACACCAAATTTCAATTAGATTATAAGCTTCAAGAGCACAAGGATCATCTTTTCTATTCCTTCAGTCTCCATAATGTCTTAAGTTAAACATTATGTTCATAATGGGTAACAACTAGGGATTCTTTGTTCATAATGAACATTCAGAACAGTTCAGATCAATTAAAATACTACTGAGGAATGGAGGAAATATGTTTTAGAGAAGACCTTTGAATTCTTTTTATTCAAGACCAATTGCAAAAGCAACAAGTTTGTTCCTATACCTGTCATTTCAGGATTGGGAGAAATAATTCATTTGGGCTCCTATCAATATTAATCTGTTATTATATGACTGTAGAAATAGTTATTGTAAGTTACATACATTAGGCCCCGGAGTTGTGAGATACAGATCCTAAGATCACTTCTTAAACACAGGAAACTAACTAGAGACTTTCGACCTTTGTTTTTTTTTTCTCGTCATGGTGATCAAGTCCACAGTGTAGCAGAGGTGACCCAACTACATGGAAAGTCATTTCATTTATTTTTTATACCATCAGACCATTCTGTCTTGTCCAACACAAATAGGTTACAATCTCATGACCATCTTATGACCAGCTAGTCAGTGAAGATGTCCCATGCTTTACTCAACATGTATCTCTCTGTTGATATGTCATTTTTGACCCTCAAGAGCAAGATCTATCAACCAAGGAAACTCAAGTTCACCATGCCTCTTTTGCATATTTGGATATCAAACTTTATAAATCCAGGGCCCTGGAAGAAAGTATTATATGAGGAAGATTTGCTTGTTATTATAACACATCATCAGAAGTAGTTTCAGCTAACTTTCCATTAACATGACCAGACATGGGCTGATGAAAAGTGAAGTGAGCAGAACTGGGAGAATATTGTATACAGCAACAGCAACACTGTGCAGTGATCATTTGCAAATGATCTAGCTATTATCAGCAATACAATGATCCAAGACAGTTTGAAAGGCCTCATAATTAAAAATGTTATCCCCCTTCAGACAAAGTTCTGATGGTATCACATCTGCCACTTGGGCTCCCTGAGCTGCTGAAGGCTCAACTGACAGCCAACAACAGACCCCCCCCCGCAGTGGTGGGAGCCTAGCCCTCTCCTCTTCTCAGAGACCACCACCAGATCCCTGGGGTTCTAGACCTAGATCCCCTCCTCCTTTCCCCAAGGTAGGAAAGAGGGATGTATGAAAAGTCCAAATTACTTTTTTTCCTCTCAGTACAGGGGAAGAGGGAGAGGTGGGAAGTTTAGTAGGAGAGAAAGAGAGACCACTGCTCAGAAAGAGGAGGGTCACAATGAGAAGGAGTAGAGCCTATCACAGCTCAATTCTTGCTCCCTTGACCATGAAGAATAAGGTTCAGCCATTCTGCAAAGAGGGTCATGTTTTTTTTTCTTCTCCTCTTCTTCCTCCCAAAGGTATTTTTAAAAAATAATCCCTTGTTTTCAAAGGATTTTGGAAATGGGAGTACCTAGGTTCTTTGTTCACTTTATCACTTTGGACTAAAATCAAGGCCAAAAATCTCATTAAAAAAAATTTGCTCAGGGCCTCAACAAGAAACTGACTTGGGTTAAATGTTGATTTTGATTATGGCTCTAAATCTATGAACCTATGATCCTGACTTTATACAGGTAGAAATGTGCTATTTAATTAAATGTGCTTTTATTATTATTATTGCTCAATTTATTATGAAAATTAATGAATTAATTTGTCATATTTTTGAAAATTAGGAGTCCTCTATAAGTGTTTATTATTGTTAGTAAACAGTATTTCACTGGAAAGGTGACTATGATCATGTAATGGTCCTAGGAGCTTTGCCAACTGTTTTTTTTTTTCTCAAATTCAGCATAATAACTGTAATGTAGTGTTTTTGATTAGATGCTAAGGTCAAGAAAGCACTTTAAAGTAATGAATAAGAAAGCCATTAAGAATTAGATCACTGTTTACAGATGAAGAAGGAGAAATTGACTAACCTTTTTTCCCCTTCTGTCACATAGGCCAAATGGAAAATCAAATTTTCATTAAAATCTTTCACTTTGAACTTCAGAGTGAGTGATACTTAAATCTAATTCTTCAGAGACTATTGTGTTCTACAACTCATAACTATATAACAATACAAGAAAAGCATTGATATTAGAAAGATAGGCCTTTATTTCAGCAAGAAGCTTTAAGAAAGAAAGAAAGAAAGAAAGAAAGAAAGAAAGAAAGAAAGAAAG